>JANAVB010011199.1:10774768-10882085 GCA_029216955.1 Iris pallida | reverse complement strand
GTTTTCAATATATAACATCCATACCCTAAACTTAGTTGGATGCTAAAGTGGTGATTTTCACCTCTTCAGTTTGAGGTTTCTTTGCGGCAGTGAAACGTTCGTCACTTGCAACATTGTCATCGACATCTTCTGGAGAGGGATCCATCAATGTTATGTTAGGCCATTGACAGGAAGCCATGAGATTTGAAAGTTTCAAGCAGTGGTTAATTGAGGTATTTCTCCAGATTTTATTGGTGGGTTATTTTGTGCAAGCATGGAAGGACCGTAAAACGCATAAATTGTTCTATTTGCTGGCCGAAAGGGTGAAGAATGTCAGTTGAACGGTCAGGCTTCGTTGGTACAGTTACAAAAATCCTAAAAAATACAAGGGCCATGTCCTGACATTTTTACCTATAGCATTTTACTAGATGCTCTTTAACTCTTTATTTCCTGGCTTCTGCAAATTGGAAAAAATTGAAAGAATGTTCGATGGTTCCATTTCGATGATGTGACATTTAAACATTACTCGATGCTTCCTGTGAAGAAGGAACGTCCTCCCAAGTTCACACACAATACCTTAATGGATGGATGTTGTCTAATCAAACAAACAGATGAAGCATTACTAGTTTGTTTAGCAGGTTATCTTAGGAGCACGAAATCATAGTGTTGTTACATATACATCTTGATCAATGGCTATTGGAAGAGTGACTGTTCTCTTCTCTGGTATTATTGATGAAATAACTTCTGCGGGACTGAAGTAGAGAATGCAAATATTGGGATTGTATAGCCAGGGAGTGTTCTCTCGATGCAAAAGAAACGGAAAAAGAGACGATTTCTTCTGCGGGACTGAAAAAGAATGCAAATATTGGGCTTCTTTCTGTTCTTAATATTATGATCCTCAGAACTAGAGTAGCTGGAAGCAGGAGCGGGTCGTTAGCACTGGTAATTCTTAGTGCAATGTTGTAGTGTACATGGATGAAATTTTCATGGATACACCCAATTTTGCCTAAAAATGTAAGTTGTCCTCTCTATGTATGATTATATATACCACTCAAATGGCACTCTTTTTTTTCCTTGTTACTGCTGCAACATTCTTCCGATTCATCCCAAGCATCAAAGCCAAGTTTGATTACGGGATCATGATATTTGTCCTCACATTCAACTTGGTTTTGTCTTCCAGCTATCGTGTCGTAACATGGAAAAACTTGCGGATTCCATAGAAGGTATGTGCTTCTTTCTGTTCTTAATATTATGACATCATTTCATCAAATCTGTGTACTATTTCATTTATTTCTTGGTAATAAACTGCTCAAGCCAAGGATGCCTCCTTCCGAAACTCTCAAGGCTTCAAGTGTGTGCTTAATTCCAAGCAATCTGTAGATTCTTTGGTCAGTAGTGAACACCATAATTTTGAATTTACATTATCGATCTATCTTCTTGTGATTACTTTCTCATAGCCTCTGCTTAATTCCAAAGTCTTGAAAGAGGCAGCAAACATGAATTATAGAAATTATGGAATTTATGGCTGCATACATTCAGAAATCCAGGTAAAGTGAATGATTCATACAACTACATTTTTTTTCTTTGCTTATTGTCGGTAGCTTATCTATATTTGTTCTTTTGGCCTATCAAGACAACGAAGGCTTCCTCCATTATAGAAGTTATGGTGGCAGACATGAATTATGAAGTAAAGAGGTTCATGATGCCTTAAGAACCCTGCCACAAGCAGTAGGAGCAACAACAGATAACTCGAGTGATCAAGAGAAGGCAGATCATCATATCGACAGCACCAGTCATGCTGCTGATGGAAGCCTTGCCCCTCTCGGTTTCCTCCCTAGTGATCGAGATATCTACGAGGATCAAAGAGGTGGTAGATGCAATCGAGGACTTGGTAGAGCTTGCAGGTTTTGTAACCAACGACAATGTCTGTTTGGCAGAGACTAAACCGATGAACGCCACTTCCCATCGGATTTGAAAATGAAGACATGAACTGATCAAAGAGTTACTGCTATATTTTTGTTTCTGTTTGAGATTTTTTTCAACTTTTCTGTTAATAGAGTGGCTAGTCAGTACTATTGTTGCAAGATTCTGTTGAGAATGGTAATGAAAGTCTTTGAGTTATAATGATGCTTGTGGTCCATGTGGTATGTATATTAGTGATTTTCCTTTTGTTTAACTGGTTTGATGTAGGTGCACAACAATATGTTTGATGAAGGTGTACTACAATATATGTTTACTGGTTTGATGTAGGTTCATGGAAAATACATTCATTTTTTTAAATGTATTTCTAACGGTTATAACCCTTATAGTAAACAGTAATAACGTAAATAATTTGGATTTTTGTAACGGTTATAAACGTGAGAAAAGAAAACTTTCAAACGGTAGTAGCCCTCATAATTTTTTTGTTTTGTAATGGTAATAACGTTATTGATATCTTATTTTGTAATGGTTATAACCGTTACAAATATTTATTTTTGTCACGGTTATAACCGTTACAAATATTTACTTTTGTAACGGTTATAACTGTGACTAAAAAACTGCCACGCCCAGTTTGTCACGCTTATTACCATGACTAAAATTATTCGTCACGGTAATAACCGTGAGTAATTGCCTGTTTTGGTGTAGTGCTCACTATGCTCCATCGCTTCCCTTCCTTTCTAAGATTTGTCCTCTTTCTTCCCGTTTGTAAAAGCAGAACCTCCTTCTTGTCTGGTATATGCTCTCCTCCTCTCTGACTTCATTTAACGAGAATGCATGCAATATTACAAATAGTTATATGTAGATGTGCATGTGTTTTTAAATGTGTTAGCATTCTTCTATGCTAGGGATAGTTTAAATGGGAGATATAAGAGAGTGGGTTGGGAATGAACATATGGAGATACTATGGTTGTCCATAGATGAAAGTACATGCTTACAATAAAATATAGAGATGTTATTATAGAAGTTTGGCTAACATATGCATGTGGGTGTTTCTTTACTTGCTGAGTGTAGAAGGGTGATTTTCTACTTCTTGTTCCCTGGTGTGTTGGAACGAGGAGGAGAAGTCATTTGGCTTGCAAAGAAAGCACATGTGCGCATGAATGAAGCCGATTTCATAGAGTAAAGCAAGTAATAGACTTCCTTGCTTCCATGTAACCTATTTATTTATGTACCTAACTATGTAATTATATAAGTAGATATAGGCTTGTATAAGAATTATATAGAAAATGTTTAATTATTATTTACTTATTATATGTTTGCATAAGATACGTTATTTAATATTAAGAACTTTGAAACCTTATGTACAAATTATTTCCATAGCAAAATCCTATTAAGGACGACCAATATAGATAGATGTATATGTCCATATCATATTATGACTCTTGGTTGTTTGTTTGGGTTGGTAGGTATTCTATGGTACATAGCAGCATTAGCAGGCTTAGACTTGATTGGACCCTAGTACTACAGTCTCAACACAGATTGGACAAAACTCCAGGCAAGATACCTTACCTCCCTCTACAGTTTATTTTTATGCTTTAGTTTTTTCCTATTTTTATATGTTATCATCTTATTCTCTAGTTGATGTGAGTTTATCTATATGTTTCCTGCGTTCCATGTTTTACTAGATTATCATTTTGCTTGTATATCAGCTTCATGATTAGATAGTATAGTTACACCAGGCTTGTTCACTTTATAGTTCATGCTAGAGTTGTCTTTATCTGTGTCTTGATATGAGATGTACCTTGTCTCACCTGTGTCTCGATTGAGTCATTTCTTGGAACGAGTACGTGTAATTGAACTGCAACTTCCTGTTATCGTTTCTCAACCAGAGAGTCCACACTCGGGACGAGGGTGTTTGTCTTGATCTGTTTACATCCGTGAGTCCACACTCGGGACGAGGATGTTATCTTGTTTATTTGTACCAAAGAGTCCACACTCGGGACAAGGGTGCCTTGCCTTGAATTAACCAGATAGTCTACACTAAGGACGAGGGTTAGTGATTAGTTCAAACCTACGAGTCCACTCGAGGCGAGGGTTTGGTATTCTATTGATCTCGTGTTCACTTGTTCATCAGCAGTTCAGTTACGTGTAGTTGTTCTTGTATTCCAGTTCATAGTCACCTGTCAGTAGCCACTTGTCGATAGTCACTTGTTAGCCGTTTTGGTCGTAGTCTCTTGCCATGTCTATGTCTCGTTCCTTGTTTATATCCTGTTTATATTTTTATGCAGGATTAAACTGCCAGATAGGCATGTTTTATGTATCTTGATATGTCCCCAGAGGAACTGATGATCTCTTCAGGTTTAGCGATTGCATGGAGTTAGTTAGCAGAACAGGATGGTAGATGATTATGATGCATGATTCAGGTATTTATCAATGATATTACATTGTTATCCTTTCGTGCTTTACATTCCTTATCATGAGATATCCTGTTTATTGATTCAGTTTAGAGACTCTTGTTATATTCTTTGGAGTCTTATCGGACATATATGCTAGTGGGCTACAGACCACGACCCATAGTGTTCATTCATGTTTCATACACTTATTGTGAATTTGAGATATAGATTTGTTTTGCCATGATTTTGCAGTTTACCATGCTCTTGACAGCATTTACGTATTCGAGTCGGGCTGGAGTCCGCTTGATGCATAGCTGGCTTGCGAATGTACTTGCATCCGAAAAGCGGGTGCGGGTCGTGACAAGTTTTTTTGGTGGCCCATGTAGGTTAGAGCATATCGTATCGGTTACGTAACTGTACTGATACGAGCCTGCGACTATGACTAAACCTTAGAAATCTCAATCCACTCTGCCTTGAAAATTCTCTTAGAAATTTCTCTACCGTCTTTGAAACTCCATATTTGTTCTCGAATTATTTTCCCTTGTCCCCCCCCCCCCCCCCCCCCCCCGTACCATTGATTTTCGTCATTTCCTATTCCGGGGTGACGAATGATCGTGATGTCTAGAATTTATCAAAAATTCTTAAGTTATAGTATAATATTGCATGATTATTAAATATTTGGTTGTTTATAGATATGAGGGATTATAGATGCCATATGCCCTAGATATGTTGGTAGAATTGTTAACAATTAGTTAGAAGGATATAAGATTTTAGTGACCGTGTTTTGAGGAGTAGTGTGATCAAAGGTGGGTAGAAGTCCTCGAGGTTTCGTAGTTACGAAATAGCTTGGAGAAGGATATAAACTATTTTTGAGGAATTAAAATTTAAGGAGATTACGGTAAGAGTAGACTTTCTTTTTGAATTTAACGAATAGTTATGAATTAGAATTTCGAGGACGAAATTATTTTAAGGTGGGTAGATTTGTAACTCCTTTTCCCAAAACTTTTAAAATATTTTTTTATTATTTATTTATTTATTTGATTTAAATGGTGATTTTTAGAATTTTATAAATAATTATTAGTTATTATTACGGTAGATGACTTTAGTCATGGTTGAGATTTGGAGTACAGGACGATTGGAAAGCATGGCACAGATAGTGCAGTGGCGTGCCTTGATTAGTGTTCTAGCCATGGTAGGGAAGGCCAAGCCATGGGAGAGTCCCAACTAGGAAAACCATGATAACTTGTGACATGACCATTATAAATAGTTCTAATTATTTATTATTAAGATTTATTAACTTGTAGAAGACTCGGTTGAACCCAACTAGTCCGGACTGGACCCAAACCAAGCACAAGCCCATGCAGTAATGTAGTGTGACCAAAGACGTCCGTGTTGATATATTTATGTGTGTGTGCTGTATTTTATCCCAAAGTTCTAATAAATAAATTTGTCTAACGTAATTGTTACAAATAGAATATAAATATGAATATTTATTCAAATACATGATAGATAGTACTTAGACATATTTGTGTATTTCTGGGGTTCTAAGCTATACAAATTTTGGATGTACAACTATTGTTGACTTATTAAGGCTGCTAGAAATATCGTCACTAACAGTTCCATGAATTGTTATGGTGGTTTTATTGTAGTATTAATGTGAAATTACATAAATTCATTAGACCTATTCAATATTTTGTCCTTCACATATTATTACTATAGCCTTAATTCAATTCTTTCCAATTTCCCATCCTATATAACCTAGGGCCTCCAAGCTTGTATACATTTTAAAGACTAGCATTTGGCTATAAGCCCATAGTTAATATTGGTTAGTATGGGTCTCAAATACTGCCGCAGCCCAACCCTTCACAAACTTTACTAGCCCAAGTACAATCCTCCCTCCATATAAAGATGCTACCAAAGAAAACCCTAGTCGCTGAGTGCCATCCTCACCTTCCCTCATCCGTTTTCTTTACCACCACCACCATCTCCGCAACCACCCATCACCATGCCGGTTCCTCACTGGACGACCCTCCATCCGGCTATAGCCATCCTCGTTGCTGGTATGATACGCTCGACCCCGGGTCCGTGGCCATCTACGGCTCACCCCGCCGACCATCCGAGGGTCGACGACCCCTCAACGCCTAAACCAGGCGAGCCATCATCGACCCCAAGTGTGGACTGTTCGTCGGCCCATTCTCCAGCCATCATTGGTCGATCTACCTTCGAGAGGCGCCAATGACCGCGCCAGCACTGGTGGTAGCAGTCGGGACTGCCTGCATCATCGATCTTCTCACCTCGCTCGGAGCTCGTCAACACCGATTGGCACAGCGCTTGTCCGAGCTGATGTTGTCCGAAGATAATTGCCATGCGGACCGCTCGAGCTGCCTCACTATGCTCCATCGCTTTCCTTCCTTTCCAAGATTCGGCCTCTTTCTTCTCACTTGTATAAGCAGAACCTCATTCTTGTCTGGTATATGCTCTCCTCCTCTCTGACTTCATTTAACTAGAATCCATGCAATATTACAAATAGTTATATGTAGATGTGCATGTGTTTTTAAGTGTGTTAGCATTCTTCTGTGCTAGGGATGGTTTAAATGGGAGATATAAAAGAGTGGGTTAGGAATGAACATATGGAGACATTATGGTTGTCCATAGATAAAAGTACATGCTTGCAATAAAATATTGTAGATGTCATTGTAGAAGTTTGGCCAACATATGCATGTGGGTGTTTCTTTACTTGCTGAGTGTAGAAGGGTGATTTTCTACTTCTTGTTCCCTGGTGTGTTGGAACGAAGAGAGAAGTCATTTAACTTGCAAAGAAAGCACATGTGTGCATGAGTGAAGCCAATTTCATAGAGTGAAGCAAGTAATAGACTTCCTTGCTTCCATGTAACCTATTTATTTATGTACCTAACTATATAATTATATAAGTAGATTTAGGCTTGTATAAGAATTATATAGAAATATGTTTAACTATTATTTACTTATTATATGTGTTGCATAAGATACGTTATTTGATATTAAGAACTTTGAAACCCTATGTACAAATTATTTCCATAACAAAACCCTGTTAAGGACGACCAATATAGATAGATGTATATGTCCATATCATATTATGACTCTTGGTTGTCTGCTTAGGTTGGTAGGTGTTCTATGGGACATAGCAGCATTAGCAGGCTTAGACTTGATTGGACCCTGGTACTACAGTCTCAGCACAGATTGGACAAAACTCCAGGCAAGATACCTTGCCTCCCTCTATAGTTTATTTTTATGCTTATAGTTGTTCCTAATTTTTATATGTTATCATCTTATTCTCTAGTTGATGTAAGTTCATCTATATGTTTCCTGCGTTCCATGTTTTACTAGATTATCATCTTGCTTGTATATCAGCTTCATGATTAGATAGTATAGTTACACCAGGCTTGTACACTTTATAGTTCATACTAGAGTTGTCCTTACCCATGTCTTGACATGAGATGTACATTGTCTCACCTATGCCTCGATTGAGTCATGTCTTGGAACGATTACGTGTAATTGAACTGCAACTTCCTGTTATCGTTCCTCAACCAGAGAGTCTACACTCAGGACGAGGGTTGATCGGTTACACCAGAGAGTCCACACTCGGGACGAGGGTATTTTTCTTGATCTGCTTACATTCGTGAGTCCACACTCGGGACGAGGATATTGTCTTTTTATTTGCACCAGAGAGTCCACACTCGGGACGAGGGTGCCTTGCCTTGAACTAACCAGAGAGTCCACACTCAGGACGAGGGTTAGTAATTAGTTCAAACCTACGAGTCCACTCGAGGCGAGGGTTTGGTATTCCATTGACCTCATGTTCACTTGTTCACCAGCAGTTCAGTTATGTGTAGTTGTTCTTGTATTCCAGTTCATAGTCACCTGTCAGTAGCCACTTGTCGATAGTCACTTGTTAGCCATTTTGGTCGTAGTCTCTTGCCATGTCTATGTCTCGTTCCTTATTTATATCCTGTTTATATTTTCATGCATGATTAAACTGCTAGAAAGGTATGCTTTTATGTATCTTGCTATGTCCCCTGAGGACCTGATGATTTCTTGAGGTTTAGTGATTGCATGGAGTTAGTTAGCAGAGCGGGATGGTAGATGATTGTGATGCATGATTCAGGTATTTGTCAGTGTTATTACATTGTTATCCTTTCGTGCTTTACATTCCTTATCATGAGCTATCATGTTTATTGATTCAGTTTAGAGACTCTTGTTATATTCTTTGGAGTCCTATCAGACATATAAGCTAGTGGGCTGCAGACCATGACCCATAGTGTTCATTTATGTTTCGTACACTTAATGGGGATTTGAGATATAGATTTATTTTGCCATGATTTGGCAGTTTACCATGCTCTTGACATAGTTTACGTATTCGAGTCGGGATGGAGTCCGCTTGATGCGTAGCTGGCTTATGCACGTACTTGCATCTGAAAAGTGGGTGCGGGTCGTGACAACAGGGATCATAATCTTGTTCCTCAGGGACGAAGTCTGACGACTCTCCCAAGAGCATATATCTATCAGGTTGTATCACAACCCTCCCACTACGATGAGGCATTATCGGTTGTGGTGTAACATTTGTGATATGTTGTGTAGTTATTTGTGGTTCATCCTCTTGTACTATTGAGTACTTGGTGTCTCACCTCTCAATTCTTCTAGAACAACTCAACTTGTGGTTTATGGTTCATCACATAGTCATCCTCTAAGAATCGGGCATTGGTGCTAATAATGACCTTCTGATCCTTAGGACTATAAAATAAACCTCCTTTTGTTCCTCTTGGATAGCCTACAAACAAGCGTACTTCTGTACGAGATTCTAACTTATTTGCTTTCTTATTCAGCACATGTGCTGGACTACCCCAAATGCGAACGTGTTTCAGACTAGGCTTACGTCCAATCCACAGCTCTTTGGGAGTAAGAGGTACTAACTTAGAAGGAACCAAGTCTAAAATATAAGCTGCAGTCTCTAAGGCATATCCCCAAAACAAATCTGGTAAATCTGAATAACTCATCATTGATCTAACCATCTCCAATAGAGTTTTATTCCATCTTTCGGCTATACCATTCTCCTGGGCATTCCAGCTACAGTCAATTGGGATATAATCCCAGCCTCTGATAAATAATCCTTAAACTCTCCAAAGAGGTACTCGCCACCATGATCTGATCGTAATGACTTGATACATTTTCTATGACGTTTCTCCGTTTCAAACTTATACTCTTTGAATTTCTCAAAGCACTCTGACTTATGGTACATCAAATAAATGTATCCATGCCTTGAATAATCGTCAATAAATGTGACAAAATATTCAAAGCTACCTCTAGCTTGGATAGTCTTGGGTCCACACAAATCAGAATGAACCAATTCCAACACATCTTTGGCCCTATACCCCTTTGCCGTAAAAGGCCTTTTGGTCATTTTACCTTCCAAGCAGAATTCACAGACTGGTAGTGCCTCCACTTCCAATAAACTCAAAGGTCCATCTTCAACCAGTCTTTGAATCCTTCTTAGGTTAATATGCCCCAATCGCAAGTGCCAAAGATATGTTTGGTTCATACAAGAATGTTCTTTTCTCTTATTTAAGTTAGATGACATATTATTCATTTCCATAAGTTGCATTGTGGGTAAAATATGATTAATGACATACAGATTATCAACCCACCAGAACAGATAAAATATGTATTCTTTCTAATAAGAATATTGTCATTAAAATAAACTGAATATCCATCCTTAACTAATATAGAAACAGAAACTAAATTCCTTCTAAGTGAAGGTGCATAAAGATAATATCTCAATGTCAAAGACTTATTTCTACCAAAAGATAAAGTAACATCTCCTAATGCAACGATCGCTACTTTTGTAGCATCACCCATGAACAAGCATATCTCTTCATCACTGAGCCGTCTGGTTTCCTGGAACCCCTACAATAGATTGCAGACATGATTAGTGGCTCATGTATCTACACACCAGGTGCCGGTAGATAACACCGCTAAATATGTTTCAACTACTAGTAAATGAGATATACCTTCTTTGTTCCCATGTTTGAGAAGTGGACAATCAGTCTTCCAATGTCCTGACCCTTTGTACTTGAACATTTGCCTTCCGACTTTTTCACCGCACCTTGAGGTCCCATGCCCTTCTTTGCTGAGTTTGTCTATTTTTATATGTTATTCTTCTTCTTACCGCCTTTTGGCTTAGAAGTAGAAGCCTTTCAGAAAAAAAAATAGGACCACTCTGTCTAAAGAGAGATTCTGTATCCTGTTGCTCTTTTGCAAGTTCTGCCAAACTATACAACCTTTTGTTCATGTTGTAATTAAGGCAGAAATTGTTAAAACTTTTAGGCAGAGTCCCGAGAATGATATCGACCTGGGATTCCCCATCGATTTCAGCTCTAAGGATCTCCATCTCATTCAGATGACCCATCATCTTAAGAACATGATCCCTTACTGGTGTACCCTCAGCCATTTTTGTATTTATCAAACACTTTATAGAAAACTGTCTAGCTGCTCTACTCTGATGTCCGAAGAGTTCCTTGAGGTTATACATTATGTCATACGCCGTGGCCATGGCCTGATACTGATGTTGCAGTACATTTGACATGGATGCCAGAATGTAACATCGTGCCATCTCATCTGCCTTTTTTCTACTTCTTATAAGCCTCTTTGACCTCTTCATCAGAGTTAGCATCAGACATAGGTGGGCATTCCTCAATAAGTACATATTTGTACTCCTCCACAGTCAAGACAATGTCCAGATTATGTTTCCAGTCAATATAATTAGGTCCAGTAAGTTTGTTTCCATTTAGGTTTGTGATTCATCGCTTTAACTTCCTTCCATACTAGTCAGTAGTAAGCATCTCCTAAATTTCTCGCATCTTTGAGTCATAATTTTATTGTATTTGATGGAACTGGGGATTCCCAGGACCCTTACTGCGGTGTGCATATTGATCGATAGAAAGTTAGACAGATTTAATACGTGTTCTAACCCTTCATAGGCAAAAACTAGGGTTCACGAATTATACCTGCAGTGGGAAGAAGACAAGTAGTTCCTGGCAATCTCTTATCTTTAGTAGCTATTAAGTGGATTTCTCTTCTTGATTAAAGATGACATTATTCGTTTTCTAATGATTTTATAGCCTTATATGAATTGAACAAGGAAAAGAAATCCATAGTCGATTTGCCCCTAGATCTTGCAGTTATATATTTTATGTTATAAGTACTTTCGAACTAGATACGCATATTTTAAAGGGAAGCAAATAAACTGGTTCAATTCATTTATACCCATTAATATGTCATATACCTAGTTCATCATGGACCCATATTCTCTTCAATTTCATATCTCATTGAGGTTATGATATTTTTTTATTTTGAAGGGTTAATGAGAGTGTATGCAATTATCTTTATTATTTTATCTCTCTCTTCTACGGGTTAAATAGGTCATCTTGTTAAATTAACTTTTGTAGCTTAACTTGATAACTATTGTGCTTTCATTGATTTGGCTTTGCTAGTATGCTTAATTGATTTGGCTTTTCGAGGACTTATTCAAAACTCATGATTTGTATCAACATTGGTACTACTTTAAGGGGGAGCATTCAAGTCGACTAAATTTCTCCTTCTCAAGTATATTTTTTTCTTTTTCCTTCATGTTTATCTAAAGGGTATTCATATAGCATGATAAGGTAATTGAGTTCAAATGCATGAATTTTGGATAAGCAAATAGATTTGCAAATAATGAGATCATTTTATATCAATTGCTCTATTTTACATTGATCATTCCTTTATTTTGTTCCACTATTTATCTATGGACAATTGTGACTATCATAGTTTCATTGATCAATGTTTCAAGTTTATATATTTCAATTGATATCAAGTTTATATATTTCAATATCTCAATTGTTATCTTTCTTCTTTATCTATTATTTATAATTATCTAATCCCCATGGCTTTTGACTGAAATCTTTTATTTCATAATTCTCTTCCAAAACTAGAGTAATATTTCATATCATATTATGTTTTGGATTTCTTTCTTTGATTTTATGTTGGTAAACTATCTATTTATTATCATCAAATTCTTTTAGTTTTACCACTATTGTGTGTTTTGACAAACTCTTTTCTATTTGGTACTCTACATTTGGTATGTAGTTTATATACTTGTCTTTACACACTTCTTCCATTGTTCTTCATTTAGTATATCTTGATCATGATTGTCTATGCCTTCCGCAAGCATGTAGTTTATACATATTCAACAAGACTGCAAGTTTCACCTGCTGGATTATCAAACTGCTAGTTTCACTATTAAAGCTTGGTTATGGTTATGTTGTGTGTTTGGCCTTTCACTTTATCTATTTTTATATCCCTTTACGGGGGGAGCTATGCACTATTTTGCTAAATGACAAAGGGGGAGAAATATTTTATGTCTTGAGATGTGATATTGTATTTTATGTCTTAAGATGTGACATTGTATTTTATGTCTTGAGATGTGATATTACATATTCATTGTATCTATCTGTTATGCTTGGATAAAGCTTTTGTACCAGGACAGAAATATTTATTTGTGGGGGAGCTAATTCATACTTCCAAAAGATCTTCCCTCCTTCAACATGTGTCCAGGTATGAATATTGAGACATACAAATATTATTTTGTCAATTATCAAAATGGAGGAGATTGTTGACCCAAATTGGATCACTGTTAACCTGATTTAGATAATTAACAATTGATATCTGATATGATCCAATTCGATACATTAAGATCAAGACAGAACATCACCTATGATCCAATACGACACATCAAGTTCAAGACAGACGTCGTCTACAAGTTGTTACAGTGCAAATGAAATTTGTTCTCAGTCTGTAATTTTTTATTTATTGAGTCTAGGAAAATGTGTACGTTGAGTCGCACTGTGTCATCTCAACCCCTAGACATATTTCTCCAAGCTCTACCATACAAACAAACCAATTTCTAAACCAAACCAAACCAAACCACCCTCACCCATATAAGGCTTCTGGTCTGAGGCAGATCGAACTCCGGCCGAACTCTGCCTAAGACAAAACTCTGGCCGAACTCTGCCTAAGACAGAACTCTAGCCGAACTCTGCCTAAGACAGAACTCGGGCCGAACTCTGCCTCCTTAAAATCAACAACCTGATTTTTAGGAACATCTTGCTGCGAGCTGTCCAACGTTCAAATTTTTGAATATTTGGGACAGAACTCTGGCCGAACTCTACCTTCCCTGACTAGTATAAATAGAGCTTGATCCTTCTCATTTCAAATCATTTATCACCTCTCACTCTCAATCTGCTAAGCCTTATTCATTCTAAGCCTTACTCTTCCAATCTACTAGACACAAAAACATCCTAAGCCCCAAGGTGCTCAGTGCGATTCAGCTAAAAGTTTTTGGACAAGAGTTGTAAAGAAGTCACTTGGACAATTCCAAGTTTTGGCTCTGCGAAGTTGTAAGAAGTTGGCTTGCTCTTCTGAGTAAAGATACGTGTGTGTACCATATTTCAAAAATAGTGGATTTCAATACTGAGCGAGAGTTCTCAGGCCTGGACTAGTCCTCCACGAGGAAAACTAGGTTATATCATTATGTTTGCATATGCTCTTCTGATCTCTCTTACTTTTTGCATTACTACTCTGATTATTTATTCTATTGGTAGTTGCTTCTGAACTGGCATAGAGTTAATTTTTAATTGGTTATTTTTGACACAAACTCTATTCACCCCCTATAGAGTTGCCTATATGTAACTTTAAAGACGTCTGAGTGATGCGCATATCCATCGAGATTAGACTAAGCTTTTGTATTAAACTTTAATGTAATGAAAAGCTATGTAATAGATTTTTATATAAATAAAAATCCTATTTTCATGCGCTTTCATCCATTGTCTTCTGTGATGCACTGACATCTATCCTACGTCTTTGACGCATATTGTTTGTGGCGTATAGGAATTTTGGCCTCTTGATGCGCCTGAAATTCTATGCTTCTACAGTAGTATCCTTATCATTTGAAATCTAATAGTTTAGGTTAAGCCTAATAGATATATAATAGAACCCCAAAGCTATTTATAACAGTCCATGTATAACTTAAACCCATATAGAAAATGCAACCCAAATATGTATAAATCCTAAAGCAATTATTTATTTTAGAAACCCAATACATTGATACCCAAGAGTTTTTATTTGACCATAAGCATATAAGTCCCAAAGCCCAGGCCCAAAGATAGGCCCAAATCACCAATATTAATAGTATATAAAAAATTTATTAAAAGTTTCTAATGGGCCCGAATCCCAGCCCATTAAAATATAATCCACCATTAAATAAAAAAACTAAAGCTTAATTGTAAACAATTACTGCTATTTTTCCCTAACCTAACCTAACTATTAGGGAGAGAGAAGGAGGAATTAGGAGAAGAGAGGGAAAGGGAGACGAGTGTCTCACTACAGCGGTGGCTCACCACCGGAGTATCTCGATGGAGGGCGCGGCTCGCTGGCTGCACCAGCGGCGTTGGCCGAGGAGGCTGAGGGTCTGAAGGCTCGCCACAGCTGGATCGTCGGAGCGCGGTGCTGCACGGCTCAGGATGCTCTAACGAGCATGGCGACAGAGACTAGAATCGACCGTTGTGCGATGAATGAGGCATTCGACATTGAGGAGGGAAACTGGGGTTGATCAGAGTAGATCTGGGTTAGGGTTGCTCTATCGTGGGGGCGACAATAGAGCTCGCCAAGGCTCGACAGAGATGAGGTGAGTTGTGGCTGAGAAGAGGACGGTTGGTCGGAGTCTAGGGAGGTGGTGGTGGCTGCAAGGATCTGGTATGGGGACGATGATGTTGATGGTGGTGATTGTGGTGAGGGATCTGGTGGTCTCGGGTGGCGGTGGTGAGGGACGCTGGAGATCGGTAGCGGCAATGTCGGTTGGTGACAGAAAAAGAGGAGATGGTGGTGGTCGGCAAGGTGATGGTTGGGAAGATGGGCACGGTGGTGCTGGAGGTGATGTTTTGGTGAAAGAGTGGGTCAGGGAGGAGCTGCACCGATAGGGGCTGCTCTGGCGACGACGAGGAGATGACAGGAGAAGAGGTGGTAGTCATGAGTGAGTGGTCTGTATGTCGTGTCGGCTTGTCGGCACGACACAGGTGTTTGCCATTGATTATAAAAGAACAGAACAATTTTATGAGAGGACTGGACTTTTACTTCACAACACAAACTCGCTCGTACAAAGAAAGCCTAGGGACGAAAACCTTGGTACAGCAATCTAAGTACATTTGTTTAGTTTTTTCTGGGGGTGACGGTAGAGGCTCGGGAAAGTGCTATCAACTCTGCCTTACTCCTTGGACGATCGGACGTAGCCTTAGCTCTGATGAAGAAATGCTCTTAGGATGTGGGAAGACTCTTTTGGGCGCCGCCGCTCTCTCTGTGCGTGTCTCTGTCTCTGCTCCTCTCTCCAGGCCTTTTGCAAGGGAATGGCACCTTGCTATTTATAGGGCTTTCTGGTGTGCAGTATTTGCTCCTTAAAAAGTGGGCAGTTAGGGATTCGATTACAATTAGCCTTGATCTTGTTTGTTGGAAATTAATCTGGGCTGTTAATATTGATTGTAACAAATCTCGGCAGTTAATGTTGATTGCACCAAATCTGCATGGTTTGTTGGAAATTGATGTGGGCAATTAATGTTGATTACAACAAATCTGTATTGTTATGATTTGTTGATAGCATCAAATCCGAGGGGATAAGTCTTGGTCAATCTTCTGCCACGTGTCCCAATTGCATGTTATGTTGATTGCCATAAATCTGAATAGTTAGAATTTGATCAACTCCTGCCACGCGTCCCAACTGCTACGAGCTGCATGGAGGACCGTCATAGTTGAGCTACATGAGTGTGGACCCGACTACCGAGCCGCATGAAGGTGACAGCCGCATGAGAGTGATAGCCACATAAGAGTGAACCCCAACTGAACCGCATAAGGGTGGCCCCCACAATTAGAGCCGCATGAGAGTGGCAGCCGCACGGGGATGGCCTCCAACTGAACCGCATAAGGGTTGCCCCCACAATCCGAGCCGCATGAGAGTGGCTGCCGTATGGTGGTGGCCTCCAACTGAACCACATAAGGCTGGCCCCCATAATTCGAGCCGCATGAGAGTGGCGGCCGCATGAGGGTGGCAGCCGCATAAGGGTGAACCCCCAATCTAAACCGCATAAGGGTAGTCTAGGCGGTCCGCATAGAAAGCTTCTTTGGACTTTATGGACTGTGCCGGCTGTCAGAGATTTTCTCGTCTTTTGTGGAACCTGATGCGTCTCCTCATTATGTCAAAGCCGTCAAAGCTGTCATTTTATGTCAGAGCATTAAGTGGCCAGCTGTAGGAAATAATTATGGCCAGCCGTCATCGACCTGTTTTGAGCCGCATGAGGCCACGTGGCTCTTCATGAGCCGCATAAAGTCCCTGAGCCGCATGCGGCTCTCTGGGTCTTTCCGAGCCGCATAAGATTCTTCGAGATTTTTGAGCCGCATGTTGAGTCTGGGCCGCATATGAATTATTATTCTTTTTCTGGATTTTGAGTCGCATGAAGCTTGCTGGTCTTCTGAGCAGCATGAGGCTCCATGTTGATTTCGAGCCGCATGAAGTGCCTCATCCCCCGAGCTTTGTTGTAGGACCGGTCGTGGTTGTTACAGTCGTTGGAAGATGGACTGCCGGTCCTCTTGTACTGCTGTCTTGTTACAGCAGCAATTGACAATGACTTGAGTTCAGTGACGTCTATGGAAGGACTCTTTGCACGCCAAGGTGTCTTCTCTTTCTTTACGTTTGTGAAGGATGACATCGCGCAAGTCAAGGATATCTCGATCAACCTTTGCACTCGCTTTGTGGGCCCGGGTATCCCAAGCACACGAGTGCGTCCGTATCATGTTTGCTCCCTGATGTAGGGCTAGTAAAAGCACTTGCCCTCGGTCAGTGTTGGGAGACTTTTGAGAACCACTATGTCCGTTTGCCGCTGTCATGCCCCGATCCCGGAGGATCGAAAACTAGCCACTGGGCGTGATGCCGTACAAGTCTAGATTGCACTTGTACAAGGCAAAACCATTACAGTTCCTGGTAATTCTCAGAAAACATCAATAACACAGCGGAACCAAGCAGATAAATTGAAGTCACACAATTTATGAAGAAATGTATCTCTTTATTGATATTCAAAATAGATTACAAGACTTGCAGCGGAATACAGAGTTTACAACTGAATACAAGACTTTTGAATAGCCAACTGAATGTATACACTTGCCCTTTAGGCTACAAATGAATATACCGACTTCTTTACAATGAACTTGCCAATATGGCTACAATCTCACTGGTACAACTGAGTTCCCCTGTTCCATACATTATGTCCCGTATAGCAGAAGACATCGCCTTGCAAGAAGAGCTTCTGCACACCCATCCGATTCATCGATGCCAAGCACTGATTCACAGGATTTCCCCAAGCAAACACCTGTAATATTGCCCACAACGTGGGTCAGTACATCATCAATGTACTGGCGAGCGGTGCTGGCCCAACTCACCTAAGAAGACAACACTAAGTAATCATGTTACAGAACATTATTAACAGTGGTCTTTCTTGTTGTCTTAGGGTCAATTTCATGTTATAGCCGACAAGAAGTAAAGCATGCAAATCTCATAGCCAACATAATTAAAAGCATACTGTTATCACCCTTTGGTGATTCTTACCCACGGTCGTGTAGCCATCCCTGTACATTTATAATACTTACTCTGTCTGCACAAGACATTGTTAGAAACAATATCATGATTCAATATGATTATCACCATTCAGGTGATTCTTACCAACAGTCGACATCCTTTCCTGTATTTGAGTAATAACTTACTCTGCCTGCATAAGACATCATTAGTACCTGACCTATCTATATGAAGGTCACTGGCGACACGCCATCCTGGACCGTCTTACTTGGTACAACGGCGCCCTTTTAGTGCAGGTAGCTAGCCTCACTGCAAGTCCCATTTACCGATGCCAGTACGTCGGCACATTCCTTGTTTCCCCCTAGGACGAACCGGGTTCCATGGCCCAGGAATACCGTTCGAGGAAACTACCTTGTCGACAAGTTGTCCATGACCATGCAACTATATGCAACTTATCTAAGAAGAAAACATATAATGCATGATAAGGAAAACTAAGTAATTCAGCCACCATTCTCATTCATATTACCATCTTGCCATCTAGCCATCTTGCCTTGAGCTAATGCTCACATTATCATCTGCCCAATCCAGGGTCTTGGCGTAATCAACATTCTACATCGGCGACAGGATAATAGAATGTTGTTACCGAATGCCTTGCCACATCTTTGATACCAAACATCTTTCCAACCAAACTCAGTGTACTCACCGCCCAATTCCTGGGACTTAGCATCTGTTTTAGCATTCATTCATTTGAATGCAATTCAAGCATACTCACTGCCCAGTTCTTTGGGTCTTAACATCTGTTTTGCCATCTATTCATTGAGCCAAAGCTCAATATACTCACCTGCCCAAGTATTTGGGACTTTGCCTTCACCTGTCATGTAATTCATCGCAACAGCGTACAAGCATACAATTCATCTAGCCACAACAGTTTACGTTCAGGTGATTATTATCTTTCATTATCTTTCCAATTTCCATGCAAGGTGTTATTGAACAAACTCAACTAGAAACATAGCATACTCATCCTTATTTTAAGCGTGAAGCTAAAGGATCTTTGAAGGGTTCAACACTACTCACATTCATAGGACGATTCCCGCCACGATCGCATAGTCTTCCAAGCGATCCTTCGCATAATCCCAAGTCCAACAAGGCTTCATCGAACCAACCATCCATCATAAGGCATCTTGCGGGTCGGGGCGCTACAATATATACCACCCAGAAAAAGTTTCATCCTCGAAACTTAAAACAACACTCATCCCCAAAACTTTAACCGACTTTTCATGAAACTTCAACGATCAACTTGCACCATTTAATATTTTTCCACAATCTCTCGATTGATTTCAAGTAATGTACCATTTCGTTACAACATCCCAATTGATTCAACATAGTTTACCATCTTTGATCTTTCCTCCGACACTCGTGCAAATCCTTAGCACATAATAATCCTCCCCGTGGCTTCGTTTGTATTCAGCATATCACTTAGTTGGAATCATACACATATTTTAGGCGTCCCCGAAATACATGCACTTCAGCTAAGTTCAGTGATAGAGAAAGCGAACGAGCTACGGTGTAATCTTCCTTTTCGAACATCAGTAATTCATTTTGAGCATCTCGTATAATCCCACTTGTTTATTCAATACTCCAACCAATTGATAACACAATAGATGTTGCCAATTCAAATCAAGACATTTTCCTCAAGAGATCAAACATTTTCCAAAGTATTCAGACTTAGATGTATCAAGTATTCCTTTCAAGTTCATTGTCATCCATGCCACTAAAGTTGATAAATCATATAGCCATATTTCATTCGATACCCCAATTCTCATCAGTCAATTCTGTACTCGTTATCGTTCGCATCCATACACTTGTTTGCAACTCATAAATTTTCTCGATCATGATCCATCTTCCAAATCGTACATATCTTCAAATTGTACCACCATTCCAATCTAGCAATATTTCTTGTTGTACTCCAACATTTTCTCGTATTGATCAAGCCAACATGTTATTCTCGTATAGACAACTATCATATTCCAGCAACATTAATTCTGAGGGTCATTCATATTCACATTCGCCGATCTCGGCTACATGCACTATCCAATTCCGTCATTACACTTATCCTCAATCTTGATCCGGTCAATGAAATTATTCCAACTATCTCAAAGCACTACCAATAATTTTCGTAGCTCAATATCAATCAACCAATCCAACCAGTTCTAACAATTCCCAACATTTCAACCAAGGCAACTCAATTTTCGAAACCAACATGATCCGTCATCCCATCCAACATTATAACATCAAAATTTTCCAAATATCTATTCAACTCCAAAGCCTACCTTCCAAAACATCTTATTCATTCCAACTATACTCACGCAACACCAATAGGGACATCCTACGGTTTTCCAATAGTCAACTTAACATACAGTCAAGTCTCTACGGTCAGCTAATCTAAGCTAAACCAGACATTCAGCTAACCCATATGAGATGAGTAGCTATCAGGGACATACTTATCTCTTATCTTAGAGGCAACCAATTCTCAATATAGGGCAACTCTATGGTCTGACCAACTTAGGGACATGGGACACCACCCCAATCTTATGAACTTATACCCAACACGGACAACTGAAAAACATAGCCGACCAATCTGAAACTTGAGCAACCAACCAACATTCTAGGCAACCAACCGACACTCTAGTCAACCAACCGACAATCTAGGCAACCAGCCGACAATCTAGGGTCAAGTCTTTCTACCCATACTCATACTCGGGTCATACCCAACGAAGTCTCATTCTAGACTTACCCGCAACCGACAAAAATCTATCCGACAATTCTATCCAACAATTCTTATGGGTCAATCCAAAGCTATCATATAAAACTCCTCAATCGAATATCCAACTTTCAATTTCCACTTGCATAGACATAGCATCACTTGTTCAATCCGACTTGCATCCTCATATCGTACTCAAATTGTCTATTCAATCTGGTCAACTATTTTGAGTCATCATCCGACATTGCTATTTCAATAGTTTATCACTTATGATCTCTTTCCTACGGTCTCTTCGCGACATATTCGTTTCCCATATTTTTAGATCATCGATACGGTCCGTACACTTTTAACCAACAAAATATGGCAACTACATAATCATATTTCTTCCGAGGCATCCTTTATAAATTTTCTAACACCAACACGGACATCTCTTAGCAATTCACGTTAACCATCAATATTAGTTTTGCATCATCTCCTTATGATTCCATAAGAAAATTTATTATTCATGTACCGATCCAATCTCTATGGCACCAATCATCTAGCATTCTTACTTCGATCATCCAATTGCATATGACATAGCTTAATTAGCTAAGTCATAATCCCACAATTCTATATCCCACCAAACTTGTTATCCATGCGACAACATCATCTATTGACAGGGTCTATTACATATCGCTGCACCTCGATACTTATTTGTGTTCCAGCCATTCGACTCTCGTAAAGAACATCTACTCTGTCATACATCAAGGGACAAGTACCCATTCTCTATGCCTCAAAATAGTCAAGGGTCATAACTTGTTAATTCGGGACGTCAATTTCCTTCAAGCACACTGCACCACGTGCTAAGATCATCTATTCCACAAGCCCATTCTCTAACTTTTCGATCGTCGATGCAACTCTCTGCATCTTCTAAATCATTCGCAACATCCCGATAAGCGTCTAACATTACCATCAGTTCTATCGATATCCAACATGCAATTTCTTATACTAAATTCCAATATCATTCAATATTCGGTCCATAGTTATTCCCGCAAAATCATTCAATAGCAACACCACACTATCATTACCAAGCCTACAATCCTTTTATCCAACTGATTCAAGTACTCGCTTGAATCTGAAACTCATTTCATTCCCAACCAAGTCATTCATTTCATATTCTCAATTCTCTTATTATCCAACATAATGCTTACCGACAAGGTCTAGCGATGGTTCACCCGAACACATCAAAATCTCGCAACGGGTCATCCAAACTTAATCGTCAAGGGACATTCCTAGCCGACATGTACCAATCGTAAGCTCAGCTACGATTCGATACCACCCAATACCTTATAGGTAAACCAAACACAAAATCATAAACACATCAAAGGGTCAAGGGACATCTTATCACGACGAGGGTATATGTAATATACCACCCAGAGCTCAAGCCATTCTCAACACAATATTCCTTCGCATCAAACCAACGTCCAACATGGACAATCCATCCTGCAGTAGTTATGCTGACCACAAATATCGACTCAAAATTTTGTCGATTCCCATTCACTGAAATCCATGCACATTCTGTTCCAACATACCATGCCATCACCCACTGTCGATTGCTGCATAACAATCGATTCAAGGAATCCCACACATAAGACATCCAGCATACATCACAAACTTATTATAGCATCGCATCATTGTTATTCTTTTTGGTATCTTTTAGAAATTCAACAAAGCACACATATCACAGCCCACATATTTAGACTTATTGTATGGAACACCCAGTGAGAGGTTAGAATGATCAACGGACTTTCAGTCAAGGGTACAACATAGAATAGTTTGGAAGCAACACAGAACAATCGCAGAAGCACTATAAATCATCATAGAGGCAACTTTAATTTCATCGCGGAAGCAACTTTGAGTATTCGCGAAAGCAACTTTGATTCACCGCGGAAGCAACTTTGAATAATCGCGGAAGCAATCTTTGAATCATCGCGGAAGCAGCTTAGAATCATCTTAGTAGCAACATTGATTCGAAACAAATCGAATAGGAATCCAAGGACGTAAAGCCGTGCTCTGATACCATTATGTCACGCCCCGATCCCGGAGGATCGAAAACTAGCCACTGGGCGTGATGCCGTACAAGTCTAGATTGCACTTGTACAAGGCAAAACCATTACAGTTCCTGGTAATTCTCAGAAAACATCAATAACACAGCGGAACCAAGCAGATAAATTGAAGTCACACAATTTATGAAGAAATGTATCTCTTTATTGATATTCAAAATAGATTACAAGACTTGCAGCAGAATACAGAGTTTACAACTGAATACAAGACTTTTGAATAGCCAACTGAATGTATACACTTTTCCTTTAGGCTACAAATGAATATACCGACTTCTTTACAATGAACTTGCCAATATGGCTACAATCTCACTGGTACAACTGAGTTCCCCTGTTCCATATATTATGTCCCGTATAGCAGAAGACATCGCCTTGCAAGAAGAGCTTCTGCACACCCATCCGATTCATCGATGCCAAGCACTGATTCACAGGATTTCCCCAAGCAAACACCTGTAATATTGCCCACAACGTGGGTCAGTACATCATCAATGTACTGGCGAGCGGTGCTGGCCCAACTCACCTAAGAAGACAACACTAAGTAATCATGTTACAGAACATTATTAACAGTGGTCTTTCTTGTTGTCTTAGGGTCAATTTCATGTTATAGCCGACAAGAAGTAAAGTATGCAAATCTTATAGCCAACATAATTAAAAGCATACTGTTATCACCCTTTGGTGATTCTTACCCACGGTCGTGTAGCCATCCCTGTACATTTATAATACTTACTCTGCCTGCACAAGACATTGTTAGAAACAATATCATGATTCAATATGATTATCACCATTCAGGTGATTCTTACCAACAGCCGACATCCTTTCCTGTATTTGAGTAATAACTTACTCTGCCTGCATAAGACATCATTAGCACCTGACCTATCTATATGAAGGTCACTGGCGACATGCCATCCTGGACCGTCTTACTTGGTACAACGGTGCCCTTTCAGTGCAGGTAGCTAGCCTCACTGCAAGTCCCGTTTACCGATGCCAGTACGTCGGCACATTCCTTGTTTCCCCCTAGGACGAACCGGGTTCCATGGCCCAGGAATACCGTTCGAGGAAACTACCTTGTCGACAAGTTGTCCATGACCATGCAACTATATACAACTTATCTAAGAAGAAAACATATAATGCATGATAAGGAAAACTAAGTAATTCAGCCACCATTCTCATTCATATTACCATCTTGCCATCTAGCCATCTTGCCTTGAGCCAATGCTCACATTATCATCTGCCCAATCCAGGGTCTTGGCGTAATCAACATTCTATATCGGCGACAGGATAATAGAATGTTGTTACCGAATGCCTTGCCACATCTTTGATACCAAACATCTTTCCAACCAAACTCAGTGTACTCACCGCCCAATTCCTGGGACTTAGCATCTGTTTTAGTATTCATTCATTTGAATGCAATTCAAGCATACTCACTGCCCAGTTCTTTGGGTCTTAACATCTGTTTTGCCATCTATTCATTGAGCCAAAGCTCAATATACTCACCTGCCCAAGTATTTGGGACTTTGCCTTCACCTGTCATGTAATTTATCGCAACAGCGTACAAGCATACAATTCATCTAGCCACAATAATTTACGTTCAGGTGATTATTATCTTTCATTATCTTTCCAATTTCCATGCAAGGTGTTATTGAACAAACTCAACTAGAAACATAGCATACTCATCCTTATTTTAAGCGTGAAGCTAAAGGATCTTTGAAGGGTTCAACACTACTCACATTCATAGGACGATTCTCGCCACGATCGCATAGTCTTCCAAGCGATCCTTCGCATAATCCCAAGTCCAACAAGGCTTCATTGAACCAACCATCCATCATAAGACATCTTGCGGGTCGGGGCGCTACAGCCGCCGGGGGCTGGACACGGGCGGTTTGGTACAACTTTCCATCAGTCAGTGTGGTTCTCTGATGGACAGCAATGGGGACAGCTGTCTGAGCTTGACGAGCCTGCGCTGTCCTAGACTTCTTCGACTTGGCACCCGAAGGTGCGTAGTAGGAAGAGTCCAAGTTGGAAGGAGGGAAGGGAAGTAGGTGCCCTTTTTAAAGAAGGCAAGAAGGCTCTATATATAGAAAGGAATGAGCCTTTTCTTTTTCTCCTTTCCGATGTGGGACTAAAAGTAATATTTTCCATGCTTCTACAAGACCCCCTTCAAAGTTTCCAAATTGTAAATTTGGAATACTTTGAATAAGAAGCATGAAAAGTAGAGTTGTTTAGGTGTAGCAATCCTATCAGAGGTAGCATAGACATGATAGGTTTGGGTATTTCTACGAGGGATTTTATGTGGACTTATCATCCTTGGCGTGCCTTGGTTTTAGGTACGGATGATAAGTTGAGAGAGGGAACCATCATATTTACTCAGAGGTGGTGAGAACATGGTAAATATGGGGTTGATAGTAATGAGGACATGGTGGGAGTGGACTCAAACGAGGATACATAGAACAACTCAGAGGTAATATGGACATGGAAGTTCTATGTAATGGGTAATGAATGCCACGGGGCAACTGGGCTCCAGAAGCATATGATTGTGAAGAATGTGTGCATGTACCAGAGGACCTAATACAGCATTTGTGGTCAACAGAGGACATTTGTGGACCTATTATCCTTTTTGTGTTCTGGCGGTGCGAGTACGGATAATAAGTGGAGAGAAAACCAACATATTTACTCAGAGGTAATGAGGACGTGGTAAATATGGATCTAAAGTAGAGCCTTCCTACTCAGAGGTAACGAGGACGTGGTAGGAGTGGACTCAAATGAGGATACATAGAACAACTCAGAGGTGCTATCAACGTGGAAGTTCTATGTATTGGGTGGAAAATGCTATAGAACAACTAGGCTCCAAAAGCATGTGATGTTGAGGAAAGATATGGGTGTACTAGAGGACCTAGTACGGTATTTGTGGTCAACTGTGGACATTTGTGGTCAGCAGAGGACATTTATGGTCAACAGAGGACATTTGTGGACCTATTATCCTTAGTGTACTCCGGTCTTGGGTGCGGATAATAAGTCGAGAGAAAACCAACATACTTACTCAGAGGTAATGTAGACGTAGTAAATATGAGGGTTTCTTTAATGGAGCCTTCCTACTCAGAGGTAATGAGGACGTGGCAGGAGTGGAATCCATGAAGGGTACATAGAACAACTCAGAGGTGCTATCAACGTGGAAGTTCTACGCAAGGGGTGGTTTGTTTTTGATGGAAGTGAAACAACTCAGAGGTGACATCGACGTAGTTGTTTCAGGAATTTTGTGGATCTGTTACCCTTTTTATGCACTGAAAGTGCGGGTAATAGATCATGAGAAAGGTGCTCTTTTAGGAAGAAAGTTCAGAGGTATGATCATACATGACTTACTACCCAGAAGATGCGATATGGATTCATTTGGAGTAACCAGAGTTTAAGTTCAGCGGTACCTAAGGGTACATAACTCAACAACTGGGAGATTTGACGTCAGAGTGTAAGTTCAGCGATACCTGCGGGTATATAACTCACAATCCGAGAGATAGTTGGAAAGTGTCATTTAGACATAGTACTTCTTGAGGAACTTGTCATTGTTGTTTGTTGGTATTAGGGCATTTGCCCTTATTCTCTCCTTCCGAGATGTACAATCCTAGTTGGCGAGCTTTCTTCAACTTGTCTTCTGCGCTAGTGGCGCTGATGATGAAAGTCTTCCAGTCTTTAAATTGACTTTCGCCTATCCAGAGACTGATTGTGGGGAGCAGCCTCTTTTGACAAATTTCAATCAGGGAGGAATCAGGGTTACCGGAAGGTAACTTCATTGCGGTTTGGCAAAATCGCTCAATATAGTTCCTTGTCAGCTCCTTTTCTCCTTGAATAACGTCCATGAGGGTGGACATCGTCACGTCTTGTCCTACTTCGTAGAACCTCTCCAGGAACATACGTTTGAAGCCGACGAAGGAATTGATGCAGTTGTCCGGCAAGTTGCGGTACCAGTCACAGGCGACCCCTTCCAATCCTCTAATGAACAACCGTGTAAGGATGGCGTCGTCATGAGGCAGATGGTCGGTTGTGACTTCAAAGTAGGTGATGTACCTGCTTGCAGATGTCTTCCTACCATATGGATTGATGTTGAATGGTTTATATCTTGGTGGAAAGGGAACATCTCTCCATGCAGTCGGATACGGTTGTCGTATCCTGAGGTCCTGACAAGTTTTTCGGGCGTGGAACATGGCCCGGAGCTCCTAGACCTCTCGTCTTGCCTCTCTGGCCTCGTCTGCAGTAGCGGGAGACGATATTGTCGGAGGATTATCGTACGGGTTTGGTGCAGTCGAGTTTGAGTCTGCATTGATCGCAGGACCCAAGCTTGTTTGGCCTGGCGTCCTTCCTTACAGAGTTGGAAGGGCTGCTTTGATCTCGTCCATGAACTTGACCAAGGCATGCAGTATGGCCTCCAGAGTGTCGATACGTTGGCGATCACTGGGACCGTCTTGGTTGCTGTCCATCATGAACACCGTCCTCACATGAGGAGAGATAGAAGGAACGGTTGAGGACGTGCCCTCTGAGTCATACCCTTGTACAGAGAAGTCGTCAGGGTACACGAGAATATTTTCCTCTGGTTTGGACTCAGAAGGAGTGGTACCCCCAGCTTCAGAGCTTGCCTCGTCTTGAGAGTTATGGACGTCCTCGGGGACGTCTGAATCTGCTGCATCTGTTGGGGGAACTGTTTCTTCTGGATTATCTTCTTGGAACACCGAATTGTCGTGGATGTTCGAAGGAGTGCTACCCCCGGCTCCAGTGCCTTCCAGAAATGTGGACGATGAATCTCCAAGTGTGGCAGATTTTGTCTTTGAACGAGTACCTTAGAAAACTCCTCCTGTAACGGTCATGGACAACCGCTTAGAAGAGAGTTTTTTGGTTGAGATTTTCGGGCTGGAGACATTTGTTTTTTTCCTTTTCCCGCCGCCAGGGATCTTCTGAGCAGAATTGTAGGAGGTGACGAGAAGCGCTTCGTCCTCTGAGCTTGGTTATTACAGTCGTTGGAAGACGGATCACCGATCCTCTTGTGTGGCCGCCTTGCTGTAGCAGCAATTGACAATGACTTGAGTGTAGTGATATCCACGAAAGGATTCTCTGCACACCAAGTTTTTGTCTCTTTTCTTGCGTTTGTGAAGAATCACGTTGCACAAATCACTCGTTTGGTGGGCCCGGGAGTCTTGAGCACATGAGTGTGTTGGCATCATGCCTGCTCCCTGATGTGGGGGTAGTACAAGTACTTGCCCCTGATCATTGTTGGGAGATTTTTGATAACTATCCCGTTCGTTGGCCGCTGGAGGCTGGACACGGATAGTTTTATACAACTTTCCATCAGGGGCCCGCGTAATAGTCAGCGGGATGCCCTGATAGTCAGAAGTTGGAATAGCTGACTGAGCTCGACGAGCCCGCGCTGTCCTAGACTTCTTCCCTCTAGTACCCGAGAGTGCATAGTAGGAAGAGTCCAAGTGGTGCGTTACAGAGTTTGGCACAACCTCCTGAGAGCCTCTAAGGTCAGGACCGCATGAGAGGCGGTCAAAGACTGACCGTGAGCCGCATGGAGCAGATGGTATGCGGCTGAGATTGGTAGCCGTATAGGCTATCTGCATGCGGCTGGCATGTGTAGCCGCATGAACCTTCTGTATACGACTAGAAGCGGTGGCCGTATAAGTAGTCTGCATACGGCTGGCAGTCATGGCCGCATGAGCCTCCTTCATATGGCTGGCAGTCATGGCCGCATGAGCCTCCTTCATGCGGCTGAAAGTTTTGGCCGCATGAGCCTTCTGCATGCGGCTGGCTTCTTTGGCCGCATGAGTCTTCATGTGGCTGGCGCCCTTATGCGGCTTCTTCTTGGACCGCACAGAGTTCCTCTTTGCCCCTGCAAGTCCAGCATCGTAGTGTTTTCCTCTGCCAAACTTGGGGACAGCAGAGTCCTCTATGGTCTGAAGTGGGGCCGCACGAGAGTCTTCCCCGTCATTTTGGGTAGCAGGGAGCATTTCCTCCAGAGCTTGGGGAGGAGCAAATGATTTGGGCCTCCACTCCCTGCGAGCCTTTTTCGTGCGAGCTCGCTTCTGGACCGGGCCAGCGCTCCCGTCGGAGAGCATTTCTTTTCAAATGCCTGCTGGTCGAAGCGGATGACCAACATCTGTTGCATGGAGCCAAGTTTGGCTGCGTCCGATTGCGTCACCAACTCCTCAGCCGTAGAGAAGTTAGTCCCCAGCAGAGTCGCCATCGTGTTTGCCATTGATTATAAAATAACATAACAGTTTTATGGGAGGACTGGACTTTTACTTCACAACACAAACTCGCTCATACAAAGAAAGCCTAGGGACGAAAATCTAGGTACATTAATCTAAGTGCAATTGTTTAGTTTTTTCTGGGGTGACGGTAGAGGCTCGGAAAAGTGTTATCAACTCTGCCTTACTCCTTGGACGATCGGACGTAGCCTTGGCTCTGATGAAGAAATGCTCTCGAGATGTGGGGAGACTCTTTTGGGAGTCGCCGCTCTCTCTGTGTGTGTCTCTGTCTCTGCTCCTCTCTTCAGGCCTTTTGCAAGGGAATGGCACCTTGCTATTTTAGGGCTTTCTGGTGTGCAGTATTTGCTCCTTAAAAAGTGGGCGATTAGGGATTTTATTACAATTAGCCTTGATCTTGTTTGTTGGAAATTAATCTGGGCTGTTAATATTGATTGTAACAAATCTGGGCAGTTAATATTAATTGTACCAAATCTGCATGGTTTGTTGGAAATTGATCTGGGTAATTAATGTTGATTGCAACAAATCTGTATTGTTATGATTTGTTGATAGCATCAAATCCGAAGGGATAAGTCTTGGTCAATCTTCTGCTACGTGTCCCAACTGCATGTTATGTCGATTGCCATAAATCTGAATTGTTGGAATTTGATCAACTCCTACCACGTGCCCCAACTGCTACGAGCCGCATGGAGGACCGCCATAGTTGAGCCGCATGAGTGTGGCCCCGACTACCGAGCCGCATGAAGGTGACAGCCGCATGAGAGTGATATCCGCATAAAAGTGAACCCCAACTGAACCGCATAAGGATGGCCCCCACAATCAGAGCCGCATGAGAGTGGCAGCAGCATGGGGATGGCCTCCAACTGAACCGCATAAGGGTTGCCACCATAATCCGAGCCGCATGAGAGTGGCAGCCGCATGGGGGTGGCCTCCAACTGAACCGCATAAGGGTGGCCCCCATAATCCAAGCCGCATGAGAGTGGCAGCCGTATGAGGGTGGCAGCCGCATAAGGGTGAACCCCCAATCTAAACCGCATAAGGGTGGTCTAGGCGGTCCGCATAGAAAGCTTCTTTGGACTTTATGGACTGTGCCGGCTGTCAGAGATTTTTTCGTCTTTTGAGGAGCCTGACGCGTCTCCTCATTATGTTAGAGCCATCAAAGCTGTCACTTTATGTCAGAGCATTAAATGGCCAGCTGTAGGAAATAATTAAAGCCAGCCGTCATCGGCCTGTTTTGAGCCGCATGAGGCCACGTGGCTCTTTCTGAGCCGCATAAAGTCCCTGAGCCGCATGCGGCTCTCTGGGTCTTTCCGAGCCGCATAAGATTCTTCGAGCTTTTTGAGTCGCATGTTGAGTCTGGGCCGCATATGAATTATTATTCTTTTTCTGGGTTTTGAGCCGCATGAAGCTTGCTGGTCTTCTTGAGCCGCATGAGGCTCTATGTTGATTTCGAGCCGCATGAAGCGCCTCGTCCCCCGAGCTTTATTGTAGGACCGGTCCTGGCTGTTGCAGTCGTTGGAAGACGGACTGCCGGTCCTCTTGTACTGCTGTCGTGTTACAGCAGCAATTGACAATGACTTGAGTGTAGTGACGTAAATGGAATGACTCTTTGCACGCCAAGGCGTCTTCTCTTTCCTTGCGTTTGTGAAGGATCACATCGCGCAAGTCAAGGATATCTCGATCAACCTTTGCACTCGCTTTGTGGGCCCGGGTATCCCAAGCACACGAGTGCGTAGGTATCATGTTTGCTCCCTGATGTGGGGCTAGTAAAAGCACTTACCCTCGGTCAGTGTTGGAAGACTTTTGAGAACCACTCTGTCCGTTTGCCGCTGGGGGCTGGATACAGGCGGTTTGTTACAACTTTCTATCAGTCAGCAGGGTTCTCTGATGGTCAGCAATGGGGACAGCTGTCTGAGCTTGACGAGCCCGCGCTGTCCTAGACTTCTTCGACTTAGCACCCGAAGGTGCGTAGTAGGAAGAGTCCAAGTTGGAAGGAGGGAAGGGAAGTTGGTGCCCTTTTCAAAGGAGGCAAGAGGGCTCTATTTATAGAATGGAGTAAGCCTTTTCTTTTTCTCCTTTCTGATGTGGGACTAAAAGCAATATTTTCCATGCTTCTACAATAGGGATCGGTTGGTGGAGCGTTTACAGTGTGTGGGACACAGACATTAGAAATATAAATGTAATAAAAGAATGAGAATGAAGTGGATGGACACGGACACCGTACAGGGACACATAGAATGAAATGGAATAGTTGAGGATTGGGAATAGCCCACTATAAATAGGTAAGAGGCTTGCTCCCAAGCATGTGAGAAGAAGCTTCTAAGAAGTTCTTCTGTGGAAGGTTAGGACAATAGCCCAATAATAGTCAAGCCCAAAAGAAATCCATTCATATACAAATCTAATAATAAACCAAAAGTATTTATTTTTATGTATAACTTAAATTTTGGCCCGAAAATAATTTATATATAGAATATTTATATTAACGGACTCAAGACCATATATAAATAAATTTTCAAATATAATAATTATTATTTATTAGGCCTTAAAGCCCGAAACTAGTTGAAGTCCAAAAATCACATATACATTAAACCCTCGATGTTACTACATTCATGGTTTAAATATTTTAGAAAATTTCTAGAAAAATAATATGGAAGAATTTATGAATTTGTAAAATATTGGAATCGGTTTAAAGGAGGTTACATAGTGCAAATGTGGTTCCAATTTTAAAAGTCTGATCGAGTTGTAAAGCGTGGTTTTCAAAGTTATTTGTTTAGAGTTGAAGCATGTTCGTGCCCTTCGGACCAAAGAACGTAGTGTAAAGAAGTCGACGTGCTTTTCTGTAGCATCCGCTACCAGAATTTTCTATTTTGATTAATGAATAGAATAACACTAGGACTTTTGTGAGAATTTTTGATAAATTCTTGGATAATTTTACTATAATAATATTATTATTTTGAAAGGTTTTTAGATTTTTGTGAGGGCATCCGAGGTCATTCTAGAGGCCAAACATTCTATTTAGGCTCTAGAAGGTCAAAAATATTTTCTATAAATATTTGGTATTTTCTGGAATTATTTAGATAATTAAATACAGGAAAATCTATTTTTCTAGGACTTCTAGAATTTATTGTGCTATCATATTAGCAAATATTGACCACAGATATGTTTTTAGGTTTCTATATGTTATTTTATATTTTCTAGAATTTTTACATATTTTTCTGATTTTTTTTATATTTATTATAATTTTCTAAGCAAAAACTAGTTAAAAACTGTTTTCTGGTAAATAAAACTCTTTTACTAAATTAATTACCCAGTCATTCACCCAGGCGGCCCACCTGTCGGCACCAACTGCTACAGTAACCGCCTCTTCTCTCTCCTATATATATTAAAGTATTTTGTAAACCCTAATTTAATTCTGGCCGATTTTGAGGAAATTTGTTCCAAGGAGACCCCCGACTTTCCGAGGCAATTGCAGACAACTCCGACCTCCTTTTTGCGTGCCATTTTTTGTTGGATTCGTATTGAGGTATACTTTTCGAATATGTAATTTATTTTTATTATCACTAAACCTAATTTCTGTAAAATTCGTAGAGTGTCGGTTGTCCGAAACTTGACACGTTTCGGTGTTTTCGAGATTTTGGGAGAACCAGAAATCAAAATCACAAACCGTTTGAAGTTTCAGAAAACTAACACAGAGCTCTATGATATATATTTTTCCCAAAAATTAATTCATTCATCTAGTATTTTAGTTATTTTGTTGAACTCAGAATTGATCGGTGAATCACCGTTTTGGTCATGATTAGCCATAACGACGATATCTTTTGACTAAAACGTGAATTTGCGGCACGGCTGATTCCAGCGCACACATGGTACTGAATCTACCGAGGTATATTTTCAAAATCTAGAGTTCACGATGTTTGACTAGATAGTCAATGGTACGCCTCGATTTGCGTGCCATGGTTTTCAAAATTAGAAACATGACTTTTGATGGCCAAACTTGCATGTTTAGATCTTAATTCCTGAATATATTAGATTAAATTAGGTTTTTAGATGATTTATTACAGAATTAAATATAATTAGTTATGTTAAACCATTAGCCACTTTCTAGGGTTTTTAGAGTAGGATTTTCATAATCTAACTTGTGGTTATTTATGTGACGGGGTAGATCAGTCTACGATATTTAAGTTGTAACTTCATCATCTAGCGGAGCAAGGCAAGTATCACTATGACCTATATTGCCTTTCTTTTATGATGCATGTTATTCCTTTTCTTAAATTGTTAGCCTTATCTTTTATACTATTGGTGCACAAGAGTTATACTTTTTACCATAGCCATACATGTCCACTTAATATTTTCGTTCAATGTTCTATCTTCAATGTTCAATGTTTAAAGTTAAAGTTAATGTTAAAGTGATCATGTTTACTTGTGAGAGAGTCGGGAGGAAGAATACAACTAGTATGCATGTGGTCTATGTAATGTACAATTTTTCCCAATGTCAATGTTGATAGCAGTCGTTACACCTCACGTACCGACTGCCGGATGTCCTAACCCGTCCACATGCAGAACACTTGTATTCTAAAACACAAAGTATACGTGATTTGTTTCATGTTGACGTTTTGTCCACAGGTTTGTCTTATATTCATCGTTCTTTTATATTGTCCTCGTGTCTTAATTATACCTTCAACTGCTCCAAGGCATAATTGTACTCTCAAAATGTTTTCCAAGATATAGTGGTTTCTTTTGATATCATGTTATACTCATCCTCTTCTTATTGATATTCTGTGTACTTGTATATTATATTGTGCAGTGTAGTGTTATGGTGATCTTGCTCCAATGCTGACTGGATAACTATTTTTCAGCTTTAGACGACGTGGTTTGCCCCGAGGTTTATGGTGCGTATCTTGGTGACACTGACGTTACCAATGGGACGGTTACTTCTACTGATGCGCGGAGTAGCATATTTTTTTTCTTATGCTTTTTCGTGTTATTCTTAGCTAGTAAGCTTAGCGAACTTTAGTTTTAGTGGTTTTATTTTTATTTTAGCGGGTTTGTTCCCGAGACTATTTTGAGTTGTAGTAGATCTTTCTTTAAATTATTTATTGAGACTTGAGTTTAATCTTTTGTTATAACTTAGTTGTCGATGATAAACGTGAACTATGTACGTGTATGGATAATGCTTATAATAGATAGCGTACTACCGCCGATACTGTGGGTAGGCTGGGTTTGGATACGAACTCGTATCCCAAAAGTGGGTGCGGGTCGTGACATTTTTGGATAAAAGCGCATAGTGTAACTACTATTCAAAAATAGTGGATTAACTCTGAGCAAGTGTTCTCGGGCCTGGACTAGTCCTATCAGAGGGATACTAGAATAAAATTCTCGGTGTTTGAGTTTGCTCTCTATTACTCTACTATTTACTTATTTGTCTTTCTTATACACAGTAGTTATATACTAACTTTCATTACTCAATTATTTTCAATTGGGGATATTACTTCTGCTACACTCTTTTCACCCTCCTCCAGAGTTGCCATCGATCCCACAACCTTTCGGTAGAGGAGTTGACCTGAAAACTTGAGTCTTAGATGAAGGAAAACTTTTCTTCATTGTTTTCTTAGAGGTAGGTTCTATTCTTAAATTTTGAGGATGAAACTTTTTAGTTGGTTATAATGTAGTGTCCCATCCCAACACCGTGTCACGTTCCTCCTTCGCGGGGAGCGCGGTTAAGAAACACAGTCGCCATCGATCGGTTGGGACAAAGTAAACTAAGATTCTTTTCTCGTTATGGAATAGTTTCTTCGGAATCAATTTCCATATTCAGTAGGTTACGCCTCGAGGAAGGACTCTACGGGTGAGTCGGGAGGGACCTCTCACTACTCTATTTTTCATGCCGCACTTGCATCTTTTGCGTTGGTTTTCTTGAATACATTTTTGAGAATGTTTTCGATGGATTTTATTTTTTGCGTTCTTTTAACTTGGCACTTTATATCAAATCTTGTGCAAAAGGATAGAGTATTGAACCTTTGCTTATGCGATTGCAGGTAATCACGTAGGCAACGCCTATAGTAGAAGACTCTTTCACTCGTTGTATTCAGTCAACGGTGAGTGGCTTGACCCTTCTCTTCTTCACCCTCTTCTTCTCCAATCATTCAATGATACTGATAACATGAATGCTAGATATAGAGGTGTAGACACATGGTTATATGCTCGTTTCCATAACATGTAAATAATAGAACTGTTGTATGTTTACTGATGTAGAATTGTTGTACCATGAAACTACTGCATTCTTACTTATGTTATGTCTGTTATAGAACTATGTTAGGCATAGAATGAATCAATAAAAGAACATTGCAAAGATAACATGGAACGTACCTTTAAATAACTAGTTTAGTCTAGCACTGTCATGCAAAACTTGTGCATAAGGGCGATGTTTCTTCAAACAGTATCCCGGGGCCACGGGACCGATTCGGCATGGAACATGATAGCTATGTTGGATGCATGCCATAGGTATTCAAGGACTTTCAATAGGGCCCGCTACCCGTGCTGAAGGATCCTCATCTAAACTAAGCTATATGTCCAGGATGACTTGTCATGCTATTGACCTACATAAATATGTACTATTTTTAGTTAACGATATCAAACTGACATGGAAGAACATGTTAAGTTTTATGTTGCAGCGGCATATTCTGTCGTGGGTAAGTTGTACGTAGTTTATTTATTGTGTCTATCAAAAAGTTATATACAATTGACTAGAATGGCTAGAAAGATCATCAATTATATTGCATGTTTAATATATCTTCTTGAACAAACAAGAGTGTGGGATTTAATTAGTCATTCACCAGTACACGACAATGTATTGACCCTCACTCTCCACAGGTGTTACGAACCTGGACGGGCATGCCATTGGGCTGAAGGTGACGCTTGAACCTTTTGAAGCTATTCCAGCGCAAGACTTAATCAACTATTGAAGACTCCGTATTTACTCCAACATAAACGACTCGCCTATTGTCACGACCCGCACCCTAGAGTAAGGGTACGAGACATGGGTACGTCCAGCCTACGCCGCAGTGTCGGCGGTAGAACGCTGTCCTAGGTCACAACATCTAACAATTGAAGGTAATAACAGTTATACTCCCCGAATGGGGGTGACATAACATAAATATAACTCAACCACAGCTAAGGTAGAATAGGTCAGATGGAATGATAAAAGATGATAATATCCAGGAAAGGAACATCACAGAGATACAACCAGAATTCTAAGTGTCTAAAATAAATACATGTCTCAGAATATCTCAAAATCTAATACAGTAATCCAGGTAAAGTAAAGACAGTCCTAGTCTAAGGGAGTGTCATCTACTGCTAGTGGATCCTGTTGCTGGTCCAAGTCCAGGCACTCGTCTAGTGTAGCACCGTAGTAGGTAGGACAGAACGCCTCAGCCTCGTCCTCTGTAATATTTCAACAGGTCCAGTCAGGACAGGAGCGAACACAGTACATCTCAACAAATCATAGCAGGTCAGGATATATAATCATGCTAGAGAGTAAGATACAAGAAACTGAAGAATAATATGGTAAACAGGAAAGACTGTAAATAAATAGCTACAGTATATAGAGAAATGATAGTGTCTAGTGATTCAGAGCACAAGATGGTTATGTAAACGGCACGATGTTATACACGAGTAATCTACAGAGGTTGTACACGAGTAATCTACTAGATTGAATACATAACCACTTCTACTCCCCCGCCCCAATCAATACGCAAGGATCTGGCTAAGTTATGTTATTGCACACGAAGTATAGTCGCACACGAGATCATGTGAATACATGAATATACACGATTTCACACGATTTGTACACGAATGTCACGAATACAAGGAGTACACGAACACGAAATACCCGATGTATCCGCTAAGGGGATAACATCGCCCAACAAGATCCATATAGAAATAATCCGTGTTTCCAACGTGTCAGCATCATGTAAAGTAATCTAAAGCAGGAAATATACTCCTAATGCAGGATATGAAATGATCAGAGAATGTACTCGCATGTAACCGGTGAATCTGAGAGAATATAGACTGTCCGAGGAGTGGTATCTGTCTCCTATAGAACAGTACAAGTCACTATGAGTCTACAATGATAATACGATGCAAATTAATGCATTCTATATGAATCTAGGTCAATCTAGGCCAAAGTCAACTCTTGGTCAACTCTGGTCAACCCTAGAAGTCAAACTAGGTCAACCAAGTCTAATCTAGGTCAAACTAGTCTAATCTAGGTCTAGCAAGTTATTCTAAGTTCTAACAAGTCTACTCTAGGTTCCACCAGGCATACCATGCCTAAACATACCAATACACATCTACCAAGATATCCTCTATAGCTAATCAATACACATATGGTATATGAATTACAATCTAAATAGAATATACCCATATTGGCTATCTATACATTACATACACCAAATATCATGACATGTCATATGGTATCCATACTCTATACATATCATATCACAACACCAAATACATAATATATATATATATAATAAAACACATATACACATGTATAGGAAAACTTGTATATATATATAACAATGCTTATATATTATATACATACAAAGGGAGTGAGGAGGAAAACACATGAGTACAATGTGTGTGTGTGTGTGTTCAGAATCTGAAAACAGTGTGGCTAATTAGGATAAAACAGTGTGCAGGTAATGGACAATTAGTTTAAGAAGAGGGAAATGGAAACAATGCCACTGTAATTTCAGGTTTTAGAAGCAACATACAATCTAATACACAGAACTCATTCTTAGGTAATGGGAGAACTCAACTCAGTAAACCAATGAACTAAAGGAAAATCAGTGCACAATTCCATATCAGGTTTACACAAAATCAGTCAAATGACAGTTCATAAGAATAGGAAAAAAAACTGAACTCTCTGGTTAATGCCTAAACAGGAATCAAAACAGTTTATTCAAAAGAAGGGAAAACAAGTTAGACATTCAATAATCAAGGGGAAACTCAGTTTCCTGACAAATGAAAAGAAAGAAAATCAATATACAGTGACATTCCAGGTTTAAGGTTTTCATTTCAGTCTTAAAGGAAGCAACAGTGAACACATTGAATTCTCAGAATTGGAACTTAATCCCAGGTTTTAGAAGCAACATTGCAAATCTATTGAGGAGGAAAATCTCAGGTTTATAAAAAGCAATGAACATTCAATTTCAGTGAGGGGACTTGGGTTTATACAACAGTGAAACTCAATCTCAGGTTTTGTAAAAGCCATTCACAAGTTCACCATTTCATTCTCAGGTTTTATGTTCTCATTTAACATCTAGTTTAATAAATGAAACTCAGATACATGCAATCAAAGAAGGAACCAATGTGACAGTGCACATTTTAGGTTTTAGGAAGAATTCAAACTCAGTCAATTAATTCCTATTCAGTTAACAGACATTGCAAAAATAAAAGGGAATCAGTTCTAATCAACAATTCAAAGAAAGAAATCGATTTACAAATCAATTCAATACCTTCCCTCCCCCCATTCTCAGTTATACAATCTCAGGATTATGTTAAAAAACTGGGAACATAATCTCAGTAATCAAATACAATCCCAAACTCAATAAATCAGTTCATAATCTGAAATCGACTAACCCACATACCAATTTCCATATCACACCATACAAATCCAAATCTCGAATGAATATACTTGGCTAACATGATTTGCAACATGTGGGGATCCAATTAAGTGAAGAACAAACTTTATACAGGGAATTAAAATGGTTTGGAAAACTGGAATAAATAGTATCAGTCGTGTATCAGGAAAAATAAGGAAACCTAGGTTCGAATGCATATTCCTCAATAAAACCCAAATTAAACATGTAACAAATATATCAGAGACTTTAAACATCAAGTTTAGGATCTAATAATCAATAAAAACACATTTAGAACCATTCAAAATCGCATTAAAACAGAACCAAACACCCTGTGCACTGAACCGCACAGTGCAGTGCACGTGCATAAGTAAATACGTGTCCGACACGACACGAGGACTCGTGAAACTTTACGAGCCTCGTGTCAGTCATGGACACAACGTGTGTGTTGAGTTTCGTGGGTCGAGATGCTGTATACAACGAGCAGTTCCGCCCGAGTAGCAGGGGATGCTCCTGCCCGTGCGTGCGTGTGCACGACCCCGTGTCCACGTGCTTGTGTCGACCCGACCTGACACGAAAATGTGCTCATTGTCCAAGAAATGCATAAGCGAGACTAAAATGGATTTTCCTATTCAAATACAATTCGAAAAATCGATCGAAATGCCCTTTGAGGTATTTCGTCGAACACCATCCTAACCACACTGGTACGTGTCCGATACGGACACGAAATGGGTCCAAATTCTAGGGTTAGCCTATCCTACTGTTAGGTTAGGGCTAGGGCATTCCTAAAATGCAAACAAACAGAAATTTCATGGATTAGAATGGGTTTTACCTATTGATGAACAAAGCTCTCAAAAACCCAATGAAAATGACTCCTCAAGCTACCACAAATTCTCCAAATTGTGTTCTTCCTGCAAATACTCATCAATAACAGCAAGAATACTAATATTAGGTCCTATTGCAATTTGTTTGAAGGAATTTGGAGTAGAAATGGATTTTCTAAGAATTTACAAGGATGGGGACTCACCTCTTCCAAATGGCAATGTTTCCTAAAGAGGCAACCCTAATTTCAAGAGGATATAAATAGGGGGACACACTATGGTTGGTCAGATTTTTAGGGTTAGGGTTTGGTTCAAAGAGTGTGGGCCTATGGGCCATTAAGCCTTTAAGTCATGAAATGACATGTGATTTCACAAGCCATTACTTAACCAATCTAGCTCCTAATTTCTCCAAATTAATTCCAATGAGCTAAACCTCACTAACTTAAGTCAACCTAGGTTTTCATATCCTAACCACTTAGTCATGACCTAGGTTAGCCACTAGGTTAGTCTCCAAGGTCAACAAAAGTCAAAGTCACTAAAACACCAAAATCAATAATTCTAAAAATCACTTAAAAATCACAATAATTATAAATAATAATAATAATTCAAATTAAATTCTAAAATTTTGAAAATGACCAAAATACCCTCAAGCTAGAAAAGTAGTAGTGACAAATCTACCCCCCTTAAAATAATTTCGTCCTCGAAATTTAAAGGCGAAACTAACTGCTAAGAAGGATAGAAAGTATACCTCAAGGTCCAAAAAGATAGGGGTACCGCTCGCGTATCTCATCCTCCCGCTCCCAGGTAGACTCTCCTGGAGAATGATGCCTCCATGCGACGCGTACCAAGGGTATCACATGGTTCCTTAATACCTTCTCCCGGTGATCCAAAACCTCCACAGGCTGCTCTGGATAACTGAGAGTAGGTCTAACCTCTATCTCCGAGTGATCGAGCACATGGCTAGGGTCAGCCACGTACCGTCTCAACTGTGATACGTGGAATACGTTGTGGACGCCCACTAGTGCAGGTGGCAAGTCTAGCATGTATGCCATGTCACCGACTCTCCCGCTGATAACGAAAGGGCCGATGAAGCGCGGGCTAAGCTTCCCACCTCCACCAAAACGTATCGTACCACGAGTCGGAGATATCCGTAGAAAAACTATGTCTCCAACCTAATCACAAGCAAGGTCTCAAGTTACTAAAAATCAAACACGATCAATCAAACAAAACAAAACAAAATACAACCTACTTCTAATCCTATCTCTAAATCTGTACCTCAAACTCCAGCGGCCTCCGGTGGCTATCGGCCCAGTGTCGATGTCTGTCCTGCGCCACACGAAGTCTGTCCCTGATGAGCTTCACATTTTCGGCTGCGTCAACAACCATCTCTGGTCCCAGTAAAGCTCGCTCTCCAACATCATTCCAAGATAAGGGTGTACGACACCTACGCTCGTACAGAGCCTCAAACGGTGACATCTCAATGCTGGCCTGATAACTGTTGTTGTAAGCAAACTCCACCAAATACAGGTGATCCTCCCAGGAACCTCCAAAATCCAGGATGCACGTCCGCAGCTTACCCTCAAGGGTCTGAATAGTCCTCTCTGACTGTCCGTCTGTCTGGGGGTGGTATGCGGTACTAAACTTGAGCTGAGTGCCCAAGCTAGTCTGCAGACTCCTCCAGAAATGGAAAGTAAAGCGACTATCCCGATCTGAGACTATGCTGACAGGAACTCCGTGAATCCTGACTATCTGTCTCATATACAACTCTGCGAGCCTCTCTGTAGACGTACCCACCGTGAATGGCAAGAAGTGGGCCGATTTGGTCAACCTGTCTACGATGACCCAAATCGCGTCTTTCCCTCCTGGCGTACGCGGCAACCCCGATACAAAATCCATGGTAATATGTTTCTACTTCCACTCTGGAATGGGCAACGGCTGCAATAATCCTCCGGGCCTATGCCTCTCTGCCTTGACCTGCTGACAGATCAAGCATCTAGCTACGAAGTGGGATACCTCCCTCTTCATACCGTACCACCAGACATGCTCTCGCAGATCCCTGTACATCTTGTTGGCACCAGGATGTATAGAGTACTACGATCTGTGAGCCTCCTGCATAATCTGCTCTCTGACCTCCCTGCTGGGCATACATAACCGGGAACCGTGCCTCAGGGCACCATCCTCTGTAAGTGAGAACTCAACATCCTGCACTCCTGTACTGATCTGCTCTCGGATACACTGCAGAGCCACATCATCGAACTGTGTCGCCTTGATCCTGTCTATCAAGTCCGACTGTATCTGTAGGCCCCATAACTGCATCTGCACTCCGGGCCCAATCACCTCTATCCCAAGGCTCTCCAAGTCCGCAACCAGGTGCCGATCCATAGTCAAACACATGGCTGTCGGATACCTACTCAAGGCATCGGCAACCACGTTGGCCTTCACCGGGTGATACTGAAGTGCGATGTCAAAGTCCTTCATCAACTCAAGCCACCTGTACTGCCTCATGTTGAGCTCCTTCTGTGTAAACACATACTTCAAGCTCTTGTGATCTGTGAAAATCTCCACCCTCTCGCCATACAGATAGTGCTTCTACAACTTTAAAGCAAAAATCACCGCCGCCAACTCCAGGTCACGGGTAGGGTAGTTCTTCTCATGGGGACGTAATTGCCTGGAAGCATAGACAATCACCTTCCTATGCTGCTGCAAGACACAACCCAGCCCCTTCCCTGAAGCATCACTATAAATAGTGAATCCACCTGATCCTGAAGGCAATGTCAGAATCGGAGCTGTCGTAAGCCGCTTCTTCAACTCATCAAAAGCTGTCTGACACTCCTCTGACCAAACAAACTCAGTATCATTCCGGGTCAACCATGTTAACGGCTCTGCAACCCGAAAGAAATCCTACACAAATCTCCTGTAATATCCTGCCAGTCCCAGGAAACTCCTGATCTCTGCCACTGAAGTCGGCGCTGTCCAAGCCTCAACTGCTACAATCTTCTTGGGGTCAACTGAGATACCATCTCCAGTCACCACATGCCCCAAGAATTCCACCCGGTCCAAGAAAAACTCATACTTGGAGAGTTTCCCATAAAGCTGCTCCCATCTGAGAGTCTCTAGCACTATCCGCAGATGCTCCTCGTGCTCCTCCTCTGTCTTGGAATATACCAAGATATCATCAATGAACACCACCATGAACTTGTCCAAGTACTGGTGGAACACCTTGTTCATTAGATTCATAAACACTACTGGTGCATTGGTTAGCCCAAACGGTATAACCAAAAACTCAAACTGCCCGTACCGTATCCTGAAAGTGGTCTTGGGGATATCCTCCCTCTTCACCTTCACCTGGTGATAACCCGACCTCAAATCAATCTTGGAGAACACCCGAGCTCTGCTCAACTGATCAAATAGATCATCGATCCGCGGTAGTGGGTATCTGTTCTTGATTGTCAGGTTGTTAAGTGCCCTGTAGTCGATACACATCCGTACCGACCCATCCTTCTTGGGTACAAAGAGTACCGGTGCACCCCAAGGTAAAGAACTCGAGCGAATGAAGCCCTCTTGTCCTACAGCTCATCCACCTGCTTCTTCAGCTCCACTAACTCGCTATTGTTCACTCGATAGACATGCTGGGAGATCGGTTCCGCATCGGAAACCAAGTCTATCGAGAACTCTACGTCTCTGTCCGGTAGAAGCCCTGGCAACTCCTCTGGAAACATGTCCATAAACTCTGCGATCAAGGGATACGGAGCTACCTGCTCCTCAACTGAAGCTCCACAAAAGACTCCACCGTCCTGCTCTGCCTGCCGTCGGATGTATTCAAACTCTGGCTCTCATGGCGCCCCGAACAAAACTCTACCCCACGGCAATCAATGCGGGCGTGGTGTCTATTTAGCCAGTCCATACCTAATACAATGTCGTAGTTCGATAATGGCATGACTAGTAGACTTACCCCTAACTCTCGGCCTTCCAATATGACACTCCGCCCTCTGCAAACATCACTCACGAGGATGACCCCACCCCCGGTCGTGATCTTGCAGGTCCTAGGCAATAGTTTAGAAACCAAACTGTGTCTAACAGCATACGATACTGACACAAAGCTGTAGAAAGCCCCGGAATCAAAGAGTGCAAATGCTGGAAGGGAATCTAGGAGAATTGAACCTGCTATCAGCTCTTCGGTGGCCTCGGCATCCTCAGCTGCCATGGCAAAAGCTCGCCCCTGCTGTCCACCTCGTGCCTGCTGCTGGTGCTGCTGGAACCTCTGTTGCTGGGTCTGCAGGGCTGGTCCCCTCTGCTGGCCTGCTGGAGCCTTGGCTGCCCCAGCTCCTCCTGGTACAGGACACATCGACGCAACTGGACACTCTCGTATCTGATGGTCTGCTGATCCACACATCAAGCACCTGCCGAGTCTCTTCCTGCACTCGTCCTACTTGTGCCCAGGCTTCTTGCAGAAAGTACAACTAACAGCCTACTGCCTGGGTGTCTGCTGCCCTCTCTGTTGCTGGTGCTGCACCTGCTGAAAAGGTGTACGACCCTGCTGCTGAAACTGCTGAGCTGGCCTCTGCTGCTGGAAGTGAGGCCTCTTGGCCTGTCCCTGACTACTACTGCCACCCTGGAAGTCATGACCCCTCTTCAGCTTCAGCCCTAGGTCGTCCTCCGCTGCCATAGCCCCAGAAAATATCTCAGCAAAAGTGGCGTTTCGGTCGCTCTTAGTCAGCGACCGAATCTCTCTAATCAGACCTCGGCGAAACTTCCTTACCTTCGTCTTCTCAGTCAAATCATCTATAAACTGGGCCAATCTCTAGAACTCCTCGGCGTACTCAGCTACCGTCTGGTTCCCCTAAACCAGAGCCTCGAACTGTGCCTCGATACCTCCCAAGGCAACATCAGGAAAGAACTGCTCCTTAAATAGCTCCTTGAACTGGGCCCAAGTCTGGCCCTCAACTCCCACTCTGGGATCTTCCTGGTACCACGCACGGGCTAAGTTCTGCATCTGGCTGCCCGTCGCCTCGATCTGGAGTCGATCTGGTATCTCCGCCAGTCGAAAGATCTCCTCAATATGCTCTATCCAGTCGTCTGCAACATGGATGCCCTATGTGCCGAAGAACTCCCGAGGGTGCATCTTCTGGAAGTCCTGAATGTCCTTCTCCCTCCGACGGGGCTGCTGCTGGGTCCCCTGAGCTGTAATCATCTCCACTGTGGTATGAACTAGCTGGTACGCCTCGTCGATCCCCTGCCTGAAATCTACAGTCTGCCTCGTCTGCTGTTGCTGGTGGGACTCAAGAATCCTCTCCACGAAGGAGAAGAGATGTGCAGCATCTACTATCCTCGCAGGCGGAGGCTGCTGCGGTGGAAGGATCTCAGGAATCACAACTGGCCTCCTGACTGCTGGAGGTGCTCCTCCAAGAGTGGCAGAAACACCGACTCCTGAGGGCTGCACTGGCCCTGTGGTACTGGAAGCTGGCTGCTGGACACGAGAGGTGGCATACCCCTCTCCAGCCTCTCCGGTCACGAGGTGATGCGATCGCGTCTCAACCATACTGGAGACACAGATCAAACAAGAAGCAATTACTGAGAATGAGTCAAAAAATCAAAGGAGGACAATTTAAATTTCTAAGGAAGATAATAAGCAGCAAAATAGATATACGGAATCTGATAAGGAATTTTTCTAGTGTGATTGAGTACCTTCAAAAAATATGCTAATTTCTACTACAGGCTGCAGCGATATTCTAGTTCGAATACCACTACATTACCAACCTAGACCTGCATGGGCTACCACTAAAAACGTGTTACGACCCGCACCCTAGAGTAAGGGCACGAGACGTGGGTACGTCCAGCCTAAGCTGCAGTATCGGCGGTAGAACGTTGTCCTAGGTTACAACATCTAACAATTGAAGGTAATAACAGTTATACTCCCCGAATGGGGGTGACATAACAGAAATATAACTCAACCACAGCTAAGGTAGAACAGGTAAGATGGAATGATAAAATATGATATTATCCAGGAAAGGAACATCACAGAGATACAACCAGAATTCTAAGTGTCTAAAATAAATACATGTCTCAGAATATCTTAAAATCTAATACAGTAATCCAGGTAAAGTAAAGACAGTCCTAGTCTAGGGGAGTGTCATCTACTGCTAGTGGATCCTGCTGCTGGTCCAAGTCCAGGCACTCGTCTAGTGTAGTACCGTAGTAGGTAGGACAGAACGCCTCAGCCTCGTCCTCTGTAATATTTCAACAGGTCCAGTCAGGACAGGAGTGAGCACAGTACATCTCAACAAATCATAGTAGGTCAGGATATATAATCATGCTAGAGAGTAAGATACAAAAAACTGAAGAATAATATGGTAAACAGGAAAGACTGTAAATAAATAGCTACAGTATATAGAGAAATGATAGTGTCTAGTGATTCAGAGCACAAGATGGTTATCTAAACGGCACGATGTTATACACGAGTAATCTACAGAGGTTGTACACGAATAATCTACTAGATTGAATACATAACCACTTCTACTCCCCTACCCCAATCAATACACAAGGATCTGGCTAAGTTATGTTATTGCACACGAAGTATAGTCGCACACGAGATTATGTGAATACATGAATATACACGATTTCACACGATTTGTACACGAATGTCACGAATACAAGGAGTACACGATGTTCATGATAAAGTACACGAACACGAAATATCCGATGTATCCGCTAAGGGGATAATATCGTCCAACAAGATCCATATAGTACAAATCCGTGTTTCCAACGTGTCAGCATCATGTAAAGTAATCTAAAGCAGGAAATATACTCCTAATGCAGGATATGAAATGATCAGAGAATGTACTCGCATGTAACCGGTGAATCTGAGAGAATATAGACTGTCCGAGGAGTGGTGTATATCTCCGATAGAACAGTACAAGTCACTATGAGTCTACAATGATAATACGATGCAAATTAATGCATTCTACATGAATCTAGGTCAATCTAGGCCAAAGTCAACTCTTGGTCAACTCTGGTCAACCCTAGAAGTCAAACTAGGTCAACCAAGTCTAATCTAGGTCAAACTAGTCTAATCTAGGTCTAGCAAGTTATTCCAAGTTCTAACAAGTCTACTCTAGGTTCCACTAGGCATACCATGCCTAAACATACCAATATACATCTACCAAGATATCCTCTATAGCTAATCAATACACATATGGTATATGAATTACAATCTAAATAGAATATACCCATATTGGCTATCTATACATTACATACACCAAATATCATGACATGTCATATGGTATCCATACTCTATACATATCATATCACAACACCAAATATATAATATATATAATAAAACACATATACACATGTATAGGAAAACTTGTATATATATATAACAATGCTTATATATTATATACATACATAGGGAGTGAGGGGGGAAACACATGAGTACAATGTGTGTGTGTGTGTGTGTTCAGAATCTGAAAACAGTGTGGCTAATTAGGATAAAATAGTGTGCAGGTAATGGACAATTAGTTTAAGAAGAGGGAAATAGAAACAATGCCAATGTAATTTTAGGTTTTAGAAGCAACATACAATCTAATACACAGAACTCATTCTCAGGTAATGGGAGAACTCAACTCAGTAAACCAATGAACTAAAGGAAAATCAGTGCACAATTCCATATCAGGTTTACACAAAATCAGTCAAATGACAGTTCATAAGAATAGGAAAAAAAATCGAACTCTCTGGTTAATGCCTAAACAGGAATCAAAACAGTTTATTCAAAAGAAGGAAAAACAAGTTAGACATTTAATAATCAAGGGGAAACTCAGTTTCCTGACAAATGAAAAGAAAGGAAATCAATATACAGCGACATTCCAGGTTTAAGGTTTTCATTTCAGTCTTAAATGAAGCAACAGTGAACACATTGAATTCTCAGAATTGGAACTTAATCCCAGGTTTTAGAAGCAACATTGCAAATCTATTGTGGAGGAAAATCTCAGGTTTATAAAAGGCAATGAACATTCAATTTCAGTAAGGGGACTCAGGTTTACACAACAGTGAAACTCAATCTCAGGTTTTGTAAAAGCCATTCACAAGTTTACCATTTCATTCTCAGGTTTTATGTTCTCATTTAACATCTAGTTTAATAAATGAAACTCATATACATGCAATCAAAGAAGGAACCAATATGACAGTGCACATTTCAGGTTTTAGGAAGAATTCAAACTCAGTCAATTAATTCCTATTCAGTTAACAGACATTGCAAAAATGAAAGGGAATCAGTTCTAATCAACAATTCAAAGAAAGAAATCGATTTACAAATCAATTCAATACCTTCCCTCCCCCCATTCTCAGTTATACAATCTCAGGTTTATGTTGAAAAACTGGGAACATAATCTCAGTAATCAAATACAATCCCAAACTCAATAAATCAGTTCATAATTTGAAATCGACTAACCCACATACCAATTTCCATATCACACCATACAAATCCAAATCTCGAATGAATATACTTGGCTAACATGATTTGCAACATGTGGGGATCCAATTAAGTGAAGAACAAACTTTATACAGGGAATTAAAATGGTTTGGGAAACTGGAATAAATAGTATCAGTCGTGTATCAGGAAAAATAAGGAAACCTAGGTTCAAATGCATATTCCTCAATAAAACCCAAATTAAACATGTAAAAAATATATCAGAGACTTTAAACATCAAGTTTAGGATCTAATAATCTATAAAAACACATTTAGAACCATTCAAAATTGCATTAAAACAGAACCAAACACCCTGTGCACTGAACCGCACAGTGCAGTGCACGTGCACAAGTAAATACGTGTCCGACACGACACGAGGACTCGTGAAACTTTACGGGCCTCGTGTCAGTCATGGACACAACGTGTATGTTAAGTTTCGTGGGTCGAGACTTTGTATGCAACGAGCAGTTCCGCCCAAGTAGCAGGGGATGCTCCTACCCGCGCGCGCGTGTGCACGACCGCGTGTCCACGTGCTCGTGTCGACCCGACTTGACATGAAAACGTGCTCAGTGTCCAAGAAATGCATAAGCAAGACTAAAATTGATTTTTCCTATTCAAATACAATTCGTAAAATCGATCGAAATGCCCTTTGAGGCATTTCGTCGAACACCACCCTAACCACACTGGTACGTGTCCGTTACGGACACGAAATGGGTCCAAATTCTAGGGTTAGTCTATCCTACTATTATGTTAGGGCTAGGGCATTCCTAAAATGCAAACAAACAGAAATTTCATGGATTAGAATGGGTTTTACCTATTGATGAACAAAGCTCTCAAAAGACCCAATGAAAATGACTCCTCAAGCCACCACAAATTCTCCAAATTGTGTTCATCCTGCAAATACTCATCAATAACAGCAAGAATATTAATATTAGGTCCTATTGCAATTTGTTTGAAGGAATTTGGAGTAGAAATGGATTTTCTAAGAATTTACAAGGATGGGGACTCACCTCTTCCAAATGGCAATGTTTCCTAAAGAGGCAACCCTAATTTCAAGAGGATATAAACTGGGGGGACACACTATGGTTGGTTAGATTTTTAGGTTAGGGTTTGGTTCAAAGAGTGTGGGCCTATGGGCCATTAAGCCTTTAAGTCATGAAATGACTTGTGATTTCACAAGCCATTAATACCAATCTAGCTCCTAATTTCTCCAAATTAATTCCAATGAGCTAAACCTCACAAACTTAAGTCAACCTAGGTTTTCATATCCTAACCACTTAGTCATGACCTAGGTTAGCCAATAGGTTAGTCTCCAAGGTCAACATAATTCAAAGTCACTAAAACACCAAAATCAATAATTCTAAAAATCACTTAAAAATCACAATAATTATAAATAATAATAATAATTCAAATTAAATTCTAAAATTTTGAAAATGACCAAAATACCCTCAAGCTAGAAAAGTGGTAGTGACACATATCCCCAATAACAGGTGTTTTATAATATTTTGGTTGTATAAAGGGGGTGTAATGTATGGAACGACTATCTCATCATCGTTCATTTTGAAGTCAAGTTTGTAAGAAGCACGATACCTTTATAATCGAGTCATGTAATATAATGTATATTAACAATAAATCTTACGTTTTCTTTTATGCAAATATGTTGTTCAAATATCTTCTGCGTACTTCTTTTTTTGTTGTGTTTCGAATAACCTTATGACTCTGCCTTATGTGACTGCAACTTAGGCTCGTACGACATCATGCCCGGGGGGTGACTATCGATTCTACGAAATCGGGGCATAACACAAGCGATGGACCTTTGTGTTCGAGATGATAAAGTGAGTGGTGCCCGGGTCAACCAAAACCCGTGTTCTCATGCCTTTGGTCCTCAAGTCAATGTATATGATCTCCATGCTCAGGGTTTTCGAAACAACAGACTTTGGTCTTGGCAGTGTTGAGTAAGCATAACGCACTTATGTATGCTCCCACTTCGTACTCCTCATCCCCCACCTCCTCGGTTCGGATGATATTGACAAACATGCTCCTATTTGGACAATCTCGAAAAAGTAATTTTCTAGACATATGAAGCACGATACTACTCGTTCGGAGTGGGCCTTCTCGTACTTCTTTCCTACGAATGGACCATCCTTAGGAGATCTCTCTCGCTTCCTCCACCATTTTCCTAGGTGGTCTAATAGAATTGAGACTTGATCTATGTTGGCCCATTGGTCATAGTCACACTTGATTTTGACAATCAAATAGACTTTGGTCAATACATAAATAATAGACAGCTACAGGTATAAAAAAATATCTACTTCGAACGTGTTACCACACGTCGTCTTCATCATGCAAAAACTTCATATCCTGATCAAGACATATTTTTACATTTTATTCTATATTTTTTATTTCATTGAGTCTAGGAAAATATGAGGTTGATCAGATTGGAAACTAGCTATTCTACTAAACTCCACCTTCCAAATAGCTTACCTATCTACTCCACATTCCATACTAAGCCTATACCCAATACCAAATAAACAAAAAGCCCAACAACAATGAACAAATCTTCATGAAAGAACTCTAACCGATTTCGGCCCGAACACTGTCCGAGTTCGGCCAGGTTAGTTCCTGATCGTTTTGGTCTTCTTGAAGATCTGCAACCAACTTTCAAATTACAAAAAATGTGGACCCAAACTCATGTTGAGTTCTGCCCACAAAATGCTATAAATAGAGGAGAAATTCCTATTCCAAATAACTCGATCATTCTTCTCTTCTCTATCTATTCAAAAACATTCCAGGGCTCTACACTTTCATATCTAGCCTTTAACAACTCCTAGACAAGTCAAGTGCCTTTCGGTTCAATCTAGAGTTTGGTTCGAGTTGTAAAGAAGGCTTTCAGAAAATGTCCTAGCTTTCAAATTTTGTCTTATTTGAAGTTGCGAGCCCTGCGGACGAAAATTCATGTTGTAAGTGTTAGGGTTATATACTAAAAGCATCATTTTTTTAGTAACCTTATTTTCTTAAATTTTGAATGAGAATTATATGGGCAAATGTTTGCATATTGTATTTATTGCAAGTGTTAATGCAAATGTCTGATATTCTATATTGTAGATAATATGGTGTGTGGTGTCACACAGAAGTCCCTATGGAGTATATAAATAGTTCACAACCTAGATGGACTTGGACAATCTATTAGAAAGGTTGTAGTGTAATCTGGTATTAGTCTATCTTGACTATAGGTTTACACTAGTACACTTTGTGTGTATTGAACAGGACCACTTGAGGTTGTTCTTTTTGTACTGACTATATAAGAGAACAAACACCTCTGTTATTATGGATGCTTGTGCTCTTAACCCGGATATAATAACAGACATGTATATGCAGTGTGCATTATTTTGACTTATAAAAGAGTGAGATTCATTATGGATCGATAACCTCTATGAATTGGGTAATAACATTGTATGTATGATGGACTGTTGATTATAAATGGAATCCATGTCCCGATACATCGGGTTGATGATGTCCCCTTAAGGAGCTCATAAGGATTGTCATGTAAACCCTGCAGGTGGATTATATCCGACATGACAAATAAAGTTGAGCGGTACTACTTAAGGATAAAAGATGTCGAATCAATATAGTTGTCAGTAACTTAATTTGATCGACGGACATACGATATCTTAACATGGGGAGCCAAACGAGCATATAATAAAAAGAGCCCACAAACATAACTTAGGATTAGGGAGGTAGTGCAACAATAGCTCATTAGTGGACCGAGCTATTGTTAATAGGCCTGGATTGTGTGTTCGGGCTGAACACGGGATATCCAGATCCGTTAGGAGGCCTAACCCTAATTTCTCCTCATGGTTCCTGCCATAGCCTATATATATCCTCTATTCTCTGGCCGCCAGATTACCGATCAGAAATCCAAAACTTTCTCTAAATTCGTGATTCACGTAAGGAGAGAAAGAGAGGGCCGCCAAGGAGAAGAAATAGTTGGGAGATCGTCGCCCACACGACGTCCAACTCGAGGAAGGAAGACGTGCAGAAGATCTTGGGGTCGTCCGCTCGAGATTGCCAGGAATTACTTGTCTCTTTTTCACCGCAGGTATAATTCGTGAACCCTAGTTTCTGCCTATGAAGGGTTAGAACACGTATTAGATCTGTTTAACTTTCTATCGATCAATACGCACACCAAAGGAAGGGTCCTGAGAATCCCCAGTTCCGTCAATTGGTATCAAAGCCACTTTGGATCTACGTATTGATTGATACGTCCATGTTGTCCAATAAAACCTGCGTTGTTAATAGTCGGTAGATGTAGATCTGTTCTAACTCGGTTTTGCAGGCATCTTAGATCCAACTATTATGGTCCAATGTATGTTTTTTTGATTGTGTTGTTTAAACCACGGAGGTATCGTAGATGTTGTTGCTGCTGTGGATGTAATTAAAATCACGAGGGTTGATCGTGCTTATTATTTTAATTTTTTAATCTAGATTATGTGTGAACTCCTTCGGGAGGCATAGGATTGATATAATTTTAATTATTTTTGATCAATCGTTATGGCGGTGGTGGCTGTTTTTGACGCCGGACGAGATGCTGGTTTTAAGCAGTCCAGAGGCAGACAGATAATTTTTTATGAAGGAATCGACAGCCAAAACCTAATAGTTGAGGACGAAGCAGCAAAGATGACCATAATAGTTAGATATTTTCTCTTATTTTTGTCATTTTGCTTTGTCTGATTATGCATGTTTATTATTGTGTGGTTGTTTTTTTTTTGAAAAACCAAGCCTACATTAATAATGGACAACATGGACATAATATCAACTAGTAGAAAAACCCTCATTGTTAAATAACTAAGTGGGAGAGGATTTTTATTTAGTATAAATCCTATGGTCTCCATTACTGGTTTGTAGGTGATGTAATTATACTTGCGTGTTGGCTTTAGTGCTTTCCTCCATATCGGATGAGTATAATTATGGATCACCAGTACAAACTTCTTTAGGGATAATTGTAGAAAGTTACCTAGTATGTGTTCACTTCTCCATCTGAAGGAACTCATTACAAGGTAATGGACTTAGTGTTAAGTAATGGTATACACTTAGATACAAATAATGGTATCCTCCCCATCGGAGTCACTGCTATTATTTGTATGACCAGAGCAAGACCAGCATATTAATTTTATTTGTCATAAAGTTATATTGACATGATAGTAAAATTAATAAGAAAAATCTACTTGAACAAAGTTGAATTTGTATACGTCCACACTATCGTGGCATGCTAAATTCATGGTGTTCAAGGTGTTGGTGAATTTCTTATTATTGTTTTGAGGGAACCAATATTTAGTTAATTCAAAAAAATTTGCCCTACATAATTTTATTTATGTGATTCTCAGGATTTCAAAAATGGGTTCTTTCAGTCCACTTATGGTGATTCTTAAAGAAAACAAACTTACTGGACCTAATTATATTGACCGGAAACGTAATTTGGATATTATTCTGACTGCTGAGGAGTACAAATATGTACTTGTTGAGGAATGCCCACCTAAGCCTGATGCTAACTCTGATGAAGAGGTCAAACAGGCTTATAAGAAGTGGAAAAAGGCAGATGAGATGGCGCGGTGTTACATTCTGGCATCTATGTCAAATATACTGCAACATCAGCATCATGCCATGGCCACTGCTTATGACATGATGTATAACCTCAAGGAACTCTTCGAACATCAGAGTAGAGCAGCTAGGCAGTTTGCTATAAAATGTTTGATGAATACAAAAATGGCTGAGGGTACACCAGTAAGGGATCATGTTCTCAAGATATTGGGTCATCTGAATGAGATGGAGATCCTTGTAGCTGAAATCGATGGAGAATCCCAGGTCGATATCATTCTCGGGACTCTTCCTAAAAGTTTTGACAATTTCTGCCTTAATTACAACATGAACAAAAGGTTGTATAGTTTGACAGAACTTGCAAAAGAGCTACTGGATGCTGAATCTATCTTTAGGAAGAGTGGTCATATTTTTTTTTCTGAAAAGGCTTCTACTTCTAAGCCAAAAGGAGGTAAGAAGAAGAATAACATTCAGAAACAGGCAAACTCAGCAAAGGACATGGGACCTCAAGGCATGGTGAAAAAGTCGAAAGGCAAATATTTCAAGTACAAAGGGTCAAAATATTGGAAGACTGATTGTCCACTTCTCAAATAAGGGAACAAAGAAGGTATATCTCATTTACTAGTAGTTGAAACATGTTTAGCGGTGTTATCTACCGGCACCTAGTGTATAGATACAGGAGCCACTAATCATGTCTGCAATACATTGCAGGGGTTCCAGAAAACCAGACTGCTCAGTGATGGAGAGGTATGCTTGTTCATGGGTGATGCTACAAAAGTATCGGTAGTTGCATTAGGAGATGTTACTTTATCATTTGGTAGAAATAAGTCTTTGATATTGAAAGATTGTCTTTATGCACCTTCACTTAGAAGGAATTTAGTTTCTGTTTCTATGTTAGTTAAGGATGGATATTCAGTTTATTTTAATGACAATATTGTTATTAGAAAGAATAAACATTTTATCTGTTCTGGTGCATTGGTTGATAATTTGTATGTCATTAATCCTATTTCGCCCACAATGCAACTTATGGAAATGAATAATATGTCATCTAACTTAAATAAGAGAAAAGAACCTTCTTGTATGAACCAAACATATCTTTGGCACTTGCGATTGGGGCATATTAACCTAAGAAGGATTCAAAGACTGGTTGAAGATGGACCTTTGAGTTCATTGGAAGTGGAGGCACTACCAGTCTGTGAATCCTGCTTGGAAGGTAAAATGACCAAAAGGCCTTTTACGGTAAAGGGGTATAGGGCCAAAGATGTGTTGGAATTGGTTCATTCTGATTTGTGTGGACCCATGACTATCCAAGCTAGAGGTGGCTTTGAATATTTTGTCACATTTATTGACGATTATTCAAGGTATAGATACATTTATTTGATGCGCCGTAAGTCTGAGTGCTTTGAGAAATTCAAAGAGTACAAGACTGAAACGGAGAAACGTCATAGAAAATGTATCAAATCATTACGATCAGATCGTGGTGACGAGTACCTCTTTGGAGAGTTTAGGGAATATTTATCAGATGCTGGGATTGCATCCCAATTGACTGCACCTGGAACGCCCCAGCAGAATGGTGTAGCCGAAAGAAGGAATAGAACTCTTATGGAGATGGTTAGATCAATGATGAGTTATTCGGATTTGCCAGATTCATTTTGGGGATATGCCTTAGAGACTGCAGCTTATATTTTGAACTTGGTTCCTTCTAAGTCAGTACCTCTTACTCCCACAAAGCTGTGGATTGGGCGTAAGCCTAGTCTGAAACATGTTCGCATTTGGGGTAGTCCAGCACATGTGCTGAATGGAAAAGCAGATAAGTTGAAATCTCGTACAGTAGTACGCTTGTTTGTAGGCTATCCAAAAAAAATGAAATGAGGTTTATTTTATAGTCCTAAGGATCAGAAGGTTATTGTTAGCACCAATGCCCGATTCTTAGAGGAAGACTATGTGATGAACCATAAACCCACAAGTAGAGTTGTTCTAGAAAAACTGAGACGTGAGACACCAAGTACTTTAGTACCAACAGTACAAGAGGATGAACCACAAATAACTGCACAACATATCGCAAATGTTACACCACAACCGATAGTGCCTCGTCGTAGTGGGAGGGTTGTGATACAACCTGATAGATATATGTTCTTGGGAGAGTCGTCAGACTTCGTCCCTGAGGAACAAGATTGTGATCCATGTACCTACAATGAAGTACTCCAAGATAAAGATACAGAGTCTTGGGAAAAAGCAATAATATCTGAAATAGAATCTATGGATTCTAATCAGGTCTGAGAGCTTGTAGAACCACCCGTTGGTGTAAAAGCCATTGGATGCAAGTGGGTCTATAAGAGAAAAAGAGGATCAGACGGTAAGATTGAAACCTTTAAAGCTCGGCTTGTAGCAAAAGATTTTACTCAAAGAGAGGGTATCGATTATGAGGAAACCTTTTCTCCTGTAGCCATGCTTAAGTCTATCCGGATTCTTTTATCTATTGCAGCTCATCTCGATTATGAGATTTGGCAAATGGATGTCAAGACAGCTTTCCTTAATGGAAGTCTTGAGGAAGACATCTATATGAAGCAACCAGACGGGTTCATTGAAAAGGGCCAGGAGCATCTTGTTTGTAAGCTCAAGAAGTCCATTTATGGACTTAAGCAAGCTTTCAGATCTTGGAACATATGTTTTGATCAGGTGATAAAATTCTATGGATTTGATCAATGTCAGGATGAATCATGTGTATACAGAAAGTGTGACAGAAACGTGGTGGTGTTCCTAGTACTTTATGTGGTTGACATCTTGCTCATTGGAAACAATGTGAAGGTGTTATCTGATGTAAGGGTATGGTTATCCAAACAGTTTGATATAAAGGACTTGGGAGAAGTAGGTCATATCCTTGGGATCAAAGTTCTATGAGATCGCAAGAAAAGGATGTTGGGCTTATCCCAAGCTTCCTATATCGACACTGTACTAACTCGTTTTAGTATGCAAAATTCTAAGAAAGGTTTCTTACCTTTTAGACATGGAATTGCTCTATCAAAGGAACAGTGTCCGAGGACACCTAAAGAGATAGAGAACATAAAGGCAATTCCTTATGCTTCAGCAGTTGGAAGCTTAATGTATGCAATGCTATGTACGAGACCAGATATCTATTTTGCCGTAGGCATGGTCAGCAGATATCAGTCTAACCCAGGACAAGAGCACTGGACTGCCGTAAAGCATATTTTGAAGTACCTGAAAAGGACTAAAGAGTATATGCTAGTTTACCAGGCAGATAGTTTAGTTCCCTTGGGGTATACAGACTCAGATTTTCAGTCAGATAGGGATTCCAGGAAATCTATCTCAGGTTATGTGTTTACTTTGGAAGGTGGAGCCATTGTATGGAGGAGTAGCAAAAATGTATTGCTGATTCCACCATGGAAGCCGAGTATGTGGCAGCCTCTGAGGCAGCCAAAAAAGCGGTTTGGCTCAGAAACTTTCTATTGGACTTGGATGTGGTACCTAGTTTGCCTAAGTCTATTATACTTTATTGTGATAATAGTGGTGCAGTTGCAAACTCGAAGGAACCACGAGCCCATAAGACTGGTAAACATATTGAGCGCAAGTACCACCTGATACGAGATTTCGTAAAGAAAGGAAAAGTTACTGTGATCAAGATAGCATCAGCAGACAACCTAACTGATCCCTTTACAAAGAGCTTACCAGCTAAGGCTTTTGATAGTCATGTTGAGGAAATGGGAGTCAGATGTGTAGCAGTATGGCTTTAAGTATAAGTGGGAGATTTGTAACAGTATACTGAAAAGCAATGCTTTGAGTATAAGTGGGAGATTGTTAGGGTTATATACTAAAAGCATCATTATTTTAGTAACCTTATTTCCTTAAATTTTGAATGAGAATCATATGGGCAAATATTTGCATATTGTATTTGCTGCAAGTGTTAATGCAAATGTCTGATATTCTATATTATAGATAATATGGTGTGTGGTATCACACAGAAGATCATATTATCAGTTCCTTATGGAGTATATAAATAGTTCACAACCTAGATGGACTTGGACAATCTATTGGAAAGGTTGTAGTGTAATCTGGTATTAGTCTATCTTGACTATAGGTTTACACTAGTACACTTTGTGTGTATTGAACAGGACCACTTGAGGTTGTTCTCTTTGTACTGACTACATAAGAGAACAAACACCTCTGTTATTATGGATGCTTGTGCACTTAACCCGAATATAATAACGGACATGTATATGCAGTATGCATTATTTTGACTCATGAAAGAGTGAGATTTTTTATGGATCGACAACCTCTATGAATTGGGTAATAACATTGTATGTATGATGGACTGTTGATTATAAATAGAATCCATGTCCCGATACATCGGGTTGATGATGTCCCCTTAAGGAGCTCATAAGGATTATCATGTAAATCCTGCAGGTGGATTATATCCGACATGACAAATAAAGTTGAGCGGTACTACTTAAGGATAAAAGATGTCGAATCAATATAGTTGTCAGTAACTTAATTTGATCGACGGACATACGATATCTTAACATGGGGAGCCAAACGAGCATATAATAAAAGGAGCCCACAAACATAATTTGGGATTAGGGAGGTAGTGCAACAATAGCTCATTAGTGGACCGAGCTATTGTTAATGGGCTTGGATTGTGTGTTCGGGCTGAACACGGGATATCCAGATCCGTTAGGATGCCTAACCCTAATTTCTCCTCATGGTCCCTGCCGTAGCCTATATATATCCTCTATTCTCTGGCCGCCAGATTACCGATCAGAAATCCGAAACTTTCTCTAAATTCGTGATTCACGTAAGGAGAGAAAGAGAGGGCTGCCAAGGAGAAGAAAAGTTTGGGAGATCATTGCCCACACGACGTCCAACTCGAGGAAGGAATACGTGCAGAAGATCTTGGGGTCGTCTGCTCGGGATTGCCAGGAATTACTTGTCTCTTTTTCGCCGCAGGTGTAATTCGTGAACCCTAGTTTTCGCCTATGAAGGGTTAGAACATCACTACCAAAATTTATCGTTTTAGCGACGGCCGCATCCGTCGCTAAGACGACGGTAATTATAATTAGCGACTGAGTACCGACGGATATTGGCCAAAAACATCCGTCGGCAATCAGCTCGTCGCTAATAACCTTCCGTCGCTAAGTTGTCGTCACATGACGGATTAGCGACGGATAGTCGACATTACAATTCGAAGACTTAGCGACACGTTCCCGACGGATTCCCGTCTATTTCAACTATTAAGTATTGAACTGTGTAGGAAATAGCGACGTAACTTTCCGTCGGTAACCCGTCGTAACAGCGTATCAGATCGTATCGATCCGTCGCTATGCCGTCGGTATCCGTCGGTAATTAACGACGGAGTTGCGACGATTTTATGACGGACTATCCGTCGATCAGGTTCTGAAAATGCTTGGCATTTCCAGCACCATGGCGACGGAATAGTCGTCGCGGACCCGTCGCTACCGCGACTCAACAGCGACGGATTACTGACGGATTATCCGTCGCCATGGTTCTGGAAATGTCATGCATTTCCAGAACCATGGCGACGGATAGCTAGTCGCTAAGCCGTCGTCAATTACAGCGACGGTTTAGCGGCTGGTTATCCGTCGCCCGGGCGACGACGTGTCCATCGCTGTTCCGTCGAAGCTTATACCACCAGAACGTTGCCGACGGATAATCCGTCGCTAATCCGTCGCTGCCTGGAAACAGTTTAAAAACTCCAGATAGCGACGGATTATCTGTCGAAAACCCGTCGGTAACTGGGAATATCCGTCGCTAAACGGTCACTAGTCCGTCGCTAAATGGGTTTTTTGGGAAAAAAAATTGCAACACTTTCCCTGTTCACAAATATATGCATAAACCAAACCAATATATATTGCACACCAATTATCCAACAATCACACAGACCAAATATATAATGCACACCAATTATCCAAGAATCACATAGACCAAGTAATGCACATACGACCAATTATCCAAGAATTACAGACCAAACCAAATTAATAGAAAGTAAATATCAATTATCCTAAAGAGTAACATAATATCCGGTGCTATAAGCCGATTATAGCACAATTAGTTCAAAGCTTTCACAAATAATCCAAATTTTCTTAATACAACATTTTAAGAAGAAGGAGGTCGATTGTCCGTTCCCGTATTCGACCGACGCATATACTCCTCCACAAGGTACGGAGGCAAGGAGTCGTAGACAACACTCGGAAGTCGGCGAAGCTGCTCTGGGGACATGAGATCCATGAGTGCCGTCACAGCCGTAGGCGGTAGCACAGGGGCTTCAGGGTTGAAAGAAAGATGGCCCACGAAAGACGGACCGACACCTGCAGTCGACGGACCAGTAGAAGACGGACGAGCACCATCAGCAGACGTACCGGCAGCAGCAGACGGACCGGCAGCAGATGGACCGGCAGCAGCAAACGCAGGTGGAAAGTGCGTGGCAAATTGCTCCCGCAAGGACGACACCACCTCGTGCAGCTGCGTAAGCTGCGACCTAACATTATTGTCTGCCCGGGCCACGGGAGGAGGCGGTGTCGGTGGAAATCTCTACGTCGCCATATGTAATGGCCCTAGGGAGCCGACTCCGTACAGGTACCCTTTCTTAAAGCCGCCGACGGTATCTACGAACAAGTCGTTCCGAGCGGCCAAAGAAGAGGGCGTCCGGAAGGGCGTCGTTTAACCGACATCCTCGGTGTCAGGTAACTGAGCCCGACTAAGGGCCTCACGATACGCAGCCTATCAAATGAATGTGTTTATATTATAAGATTTACCTAAGTTGTAATCTAAATCCTATGTTTCACTAAGTTAAGTGTGAATCCTAAGTTTACCTAAGTTATAGTCCGAATACTTTTAATTCTAACGTTAATCTCATAATCATAAGTACTTACATCAGTCTCCTTGGCCCTCTCGTCGACGAAGCTTCCGTCCTTCCGTCTTTTGTGCGTATGCTGGAAGACGTCGTGCATGGTGACCGATTCTGGCGCCCTTCCCTCCTTCACCGCCCGTTGGGCCTGCATACGAAATTTGCGTAGAAACTAATTAACTCCTTTAATTAATAATACCTAATCGATAGTGAAATAAATTTACGGTTGCTCACCAGATCTGCAAGTGTCGCTGCGTGAGACCTTGATCCTCCCGTATGAAGGCCCGCGGCAGATCGGTTCACCTTCGTCTTCGCCGATTTCTCCTTGTATGCAGGGTTATCCATCATGCCTAAGAGGTCCTCATAAAAGTCCTGCCGGATCCAATTCGGCCTCGTATGCCCCATCTTTAGGTCATGAATCATATCCCGTATCTTCTTCGAGCATGCGCTTCGGTAGGTCCTGCGGATCCCCTCCTCGCGATGGGGGGGCCACCAGTACGTTCTCTAACACAGAAAATCAATTATCAGGTAATTTACAAAATGGTTGATTAAAGAATCACATAGACTTAACCAAAAAAATATAGATATATACCCTCAACTCGTCGAGCCAGACGTACTGCTCGATTGGGGGCACCGACGTAAAGTTGAGGTAAGGACCGTGGAAGTTAGCCCTGATAATTTCTCCAAGGGCCCTGCCAACATTAAACGGAAAAAACCTACAAAGAAGAAACGACTGGATTATTAACTTGAATAAATGAAGGAAATTTAATAAATTAAATTAAATTTACTTACGAGGTCCTCGCGGGCCATAGCTCTCGTCGGAACTCGCCTCTCGGCCTCTCTGGTGCCGTCGGAGGATCCGTGGGTCCGCGTATGTACTCCCCAGTAACCGGATGGAACCGAGTATGGGGGTACTCCGGGGCCCACTGTGCAGTAACTGGGGCATCCCCTGGTGGATCCGCTGCTGGTGGTTCCGATAGCGGATCGGATCCGCTAGCAGATTCGGACTGATGCCTCGATGAAGTGGTCGATCGAGGGCGGGATGCGTCTATGCCCGGGGTACTCTCCGGGTCGGGCTCGCTCGATGGGGTCACATCCCGGGAACTCTGAACGCGACCACGACCACCAGCACCAGTACGACCACGACCACGACCCGTACCACCACCACCACCACCACGACCAGCACCACGACCACGGCCAGCCATCATGACCTGTAAATAGAACACATAAACATAATTAACAATATAAAAGTGTAAATGGATATAAAAAACTAAACTAAAATATACATACCACCAGTAGGGAGACGAGTGCCGCCGCGACGAAAAAGACTAGGAGTGCCATCTGCAATAAGTAAATAATCGAATGAAAAAAATATGAATTCACGTAATTGCTTTTATGAGGTCAAACTTAATTCACGTAATTGGAAGTGTTTTTACTATACAACAATATTTAACCTAATCATCGTCTTCGTTCTCATCCTCGGCCTCGTCTTCATCATCATCCTCCTCATCCTCATCCTCATCCTTATCTTCATCGTCGATTTCATCTGTATCCTCATCCCCATCAAATTCTTCTTCTTCTTCTTCTTCTTCTTCTTCTTCTTCTTCTTCTTCTGCCTTAAAATTTGGGACAAGACGCCTCTTTCTCCCCTGGTTGACAGCTAAGTCTTGTGTATCAACCTCTTCCTCCCCTCTATTTTCCTCAACAATATCTTCAACATCCATTGTATCTGAGTGTTGTCCCAAGTATTGGGACTTTTCGATCTGGTCCTCTTGGTATGCTGGGTCTCCAACGTTGAATGTATTTCTAGATTTAATCTTGTATACTGCCCACCAGTCAAATCGATCTCTACGACGCCTTGGGTAGCTTGTATAGTAGACTTGAACAGCCTGATTTGCTATTGCAAATGTATCGGACCCTCTATACCTCCTGCGATGATTTATATCGACGAATCCAAATTGTTTATCGATTCTCCAACCGATATTTGGTGTCGTATCGAACCACTCACATTTGAACATCACAATATGTATATCATGTGGGCCAGTATATTGTAAATCTACAATATCCCGAAGCACTCCATAATAGTCAAAGTCCGGCTCGTCGTCATAGACGGTGCCTCTTATGCAAACATCGGAATCCTTGGTATTGATGCCGTCATTGATAAATTCGACATTTATAGCATTCTGAGTTGACTTAAACCTGAAGCCATTAACGACATAGCCTGGCCAAGTCTTTATTTGCTTCTTCGGTCCCAGTGCCAGATAACGAACACTCTCATAAGTGAGTGTTGTTTCAGGCAATAAAACCTGTAAACAAATATTTATAATTTAAATGTTTCAGATTATATATTAATAATCTCAATTATAATCACAGTTACTTACGTATTTGCAAAACCATGACGGAAATGTACAATCAACCTCTCTTTGAAGTCCCTTATCGGTAATATCGGGTCTCCTCATTTTGATTTCATCTCTAAATACACTATTAGAGAAAATAAGAATATATAAGTGTAGTCACTTACTTCATCAAATTCGAGATTATAACGATATTTAGTATACTGACTTACTTCTCCAAATCTCTCACTTCTTGTATGTCACAGTTTAACAAGACATATCGGTGAGCGGCATCATACTCGTCGTCTGTCAACCACCGTCTTTTACTAGCCCCAACAGGCTTGCCCCTTACATTGAATATTCCTCCATCCTCAACGTCCTCGTCATTCCTTTGAGGTCTATTTCGATTTGTTTTAACATGAGTATCGAAATAAATGGAGCAGAAGTTTAAAACCTCTTCGATAAGATATGCTTCGCATATCGAAGCCTCTACATGAGCTTTGTTGCCAACTTTCTTCTTTAGATGGTGTAGGTATCTAGAGAGACAAATTATCTTGAGAATTAAAAAAGAATTTTAAAATAAATAGAAATTCAGCTTAAATTATATCGATATTTATGTACCTTTCAAATGGGTACATCCATCGATAATGAACAGATGCACCGACACGGGCTTCGTATGCTAGATGAATCGGTAGATGTTCCATGCTGTCGAAGAAGCCAGGAGGAAATATTTTCTCCAACTTGTAAATTGTTAAGATAATCTTCTCCTCAAGTTCAACCATGTGTTGCACAGTCAACTTAGTTGAACAAAATCTGCTGCAGCATTATCATCAAAAGCATAAGTAGCAGCATTCGCAACCTGTCTTTCGGCATATAGTTCACCTTGCGATGACCACAGGTCGTAATCACGTACGAAACCCTTACGGGTCAAATGATCTCTTACACTCACCACTTCTTCGTAACGTCTATTGCGACAATTACGACATGGACACTTGATTTTGTTACCGTCCATAAACTGAGCTTTGCTCATGGCATACTTAAGAAACACTTCCACGCCTGCCTGAAAATCGTCACTCACACCTATTCTGCTCTCGTGTTGTCGTTTGTACATCCATGTACGATCAACGAAATAACGATCCATCACAGATTAGATGTAAAAATCTGTATAGTAAGACAAACTAAACAGAATTAGTATATAATCATGTAACTGGTGGATCCGCTAGTATTCTAGCTCGAGAAGAGAAAAATATAAATACAATTGTTACTAGTAGTTCGATACCGATACCGATACCGATAGTTCGATACCGATAGCATGGTTTAAAGTATCGGCCGATACCGATCCGATACGGCCGATACCGATACGGTTTGGCATGTTCCGATCCGATACCGACCGATACCAAATATTGACCGATACCGACTATATATGGGGGTCTTTGTTCCGGTCAATTCGGCAAAACCAATCGGTAAGGGTGACTACTATTTCATATAATTTCAAAACTACTAAGAAATAACGCTGAAATACTTAAAATTATGCCTACATGTATAAAATATATGTTTTTAAATGTAAATAATTTATTAATAATTATTTGTTTTCCGATACCAAAGTCCGATGCTCCGATACGATACCGCCGATACTACCGATATCGCCGATACCAATACTCATAGGAATAGTCCGAAACCGATTCCGATGATTGTGAACCTTGACCGATAGTGCGATACCGATACCGATACCGATAGTGCGATACCGATACCAAACTAAGTCAATCTATCTATTTCTAAATTACAAGAGTCCACTTCTAGGATATGGGAGCTATATCCTAAATATCTAGTCTAAATTAACTTGGTTAGGACACTAGAGTGTCCTTATTATCTAGCAAGCATTACCTTAGTCTAGTCACACTAGCGTTAATTACCTATAATTCCTACCATGTCTACAATCACACATTACACCCCAAGCCGTCCTGCATGCTAATTATAATAGGCACATATATATATGTATATCACAGTTAGATGTATAGACCATGAACCCAAACACTGACTTATGCAGATGAAGAACTCGCACTGTCCTTGACACAGTGAACATATACACCATGAACCCAAACGCCATATTCATATTTACTAATCCAAACACCACCAAACTAATGGATAACACCCAATATGGATAACACATTATTTAGCCAATATATAAATTAGATGAATTTGATAAGCAAAGTCCCCCGCCGCCCTCGACCAAAGCCCGCCGCCCCAAGCCCGCCGCACAGCCCCCGACGCCCCCGCCCCAAGCCCGCCGCCCAGATCCCGACGCCCCCGCCCCAAGCCAGCCGCCCAGCCCCGACGCCCCCACCCCAAGCCCGAATGTCCCCAAGCCCGCCGCCCCCGCCCCAAGCCAGCCGCCCATCCCCCGACGCCCCCGCCCCAAGCTAGCCGCCCAGCCCCCGACGCCCCCGCCCCAAGCCCGAATGTCCCCAAGCCCGCCGCCCCCGCCCCAAGCCAGCCGCCCAGCCCCCGACGCCCCCGCCCCAAGCCCGAATGTCCCCAAGCCCGCCGCCCCCGCTGCCCCTACGTCGACACCGCGACACAGAGAGAGAGAGAGAGAGAGAGGAGATTACCTTCGGGAGAGAGAGAGGAGAGGACGCCGTCGCCATTCACGAAGCCGCGCGAGAGAGAGAGAAAGAGAGAGAGAGAGAGGAGAGAGATTGAATTTGGGGGGCATGCCAAAAGTTCCCTCCGTCTTTTTATTTAAGTCTGGAACGCTAATTTAGCGACGGAATAGCGACTAAGACAAATCCGTCACCAGGTAGTCGCTATTATTGATTATCCGACTGAATATCCGTCGCTACGTAGTCGAAGATATGTCCCGCCAATTATATACACAATTTCCGCCAAATAAACGACTACGTGGCGACGACCGAATATTCGTCGCTATAACACCGACACACTAGCGACGGATGTGCGACCTTTTCTGCCCCTAAAATTAGAATAAAAAATGGTAAATGTTTGTGGTCGGTAATCAGTCGCTGAGCGGCCACGAACCCGTCGCTAATACCGACGGAATAATTCCGTCGCTAAACCGCCGTCGCTAAATGAGCGTATTTTGGTAGTGCATGTATTAGATCTGTTGAACTTTCTATCGATCAATACGCACACCAAAGGAAGGGTCCTGGGAATCCCCAGTTCCATCAGTAAGGAGCTGCAAGCGCTCGGCTTAAAGCTGCATGTGCCATATTAGATTAACATCGAACAAGAGTACTCGAGACTGGACTAGTCCTCTCAAAGGGATACCAGTATACATCGATGTGTCATGAGTTTGCTTTTCTGATGCTCTTTACTTTATAAATTTAATTTTATAGTCTGCTATCATCTGTCGAGTACTTCATACCTGTGATACTGCTTATAATATTTCTATTTGGTGATTATCTTTCGCTACACGCACGTACTCTATTCATCCTTCTCTAGAGGTGCTCAACGTTCCTACAATCTTCTCCTTGAGATCCTCCTAAGTCTCTGTCACGCACAAACCATTCTCTACTTCCGTGCACCTTCGATGCCACAATAATATAGCATCGTCAATGAGATAGAGTGAAGCAATGCCCACCTTATCGGCATCATCATTGATATGCAAGGCCTTGAAGATCGCTCCATGTTCCATAAGAAGTTCTCAACTTCTTTGGCATCTTGCTCCCGCTGAAGGATTTTGGCTCGGAGATCTTTCGTCTTGGTGCTTCCCTACTCGAAGGTCCACCTTTGTAATGCCCCAGTCCCAAAATACTTAGGACTAAGTACGTAGACATGCCAGCTGCATACGTACGAAGTATACTCCAATATCTGGAATCCTCGTATGTATACATAAGCTGTAAAATACCGTAAACCATGACAACTAAATCTCATCCACAAAAAGAAATCTTTCACAAAATCAAATAAGATTTTTTTTCATTGTACATGTAGTTAGGCGGAGACAAATCCACTACCAACTATTTAAATGAAAAGAAATAAATAAAATGAAAGAAAGCGAAGCGAAGGATGATCCAAGAGCAATCATCTTGAAGGAAGAGAGTAAATCATGGCCTTGGCTAGAGCACCTGCGGGAAGTCACAATATACACCTGGAGAGTTCACCAAATCCTCATAGGGACGTAACAAGATACATGAAGAACAAGTCATATAAACTGAATATAAAATATGCCATAAAGTGACAAAGTAAAAGTCAAGTGTCCCAACAATAACACGGCTCAATATCCCATTATTGAAATAGTGGACTACCCCTACAACCAAATAAGGACAAGGGGTAGCACACTATTACGCGATGTGACATTGCCCCATGCCATGACTAGAACGAAGTGTGACATGACATTGACTAAGGTCTCATAACCTTTCTAGTATGCAATTTAGAACAACACATAACGCAAGGGCAGACCAACTAATACGTGTCACGACCCGCACCCTAGAATTAGGGCACGAGAACGTAACAACGCCCAGCCTACGCCGCAGTGTCGGCGGTAGAACGCTGTCCTAGGTCTCAATGCATATAACAGTATAAGACTAACAGTTTATACTCCCCGAATGGGGGTGACATAGCAGATATAGTCTCAATCACATCTAAGGTAGAGCATGATAAAGATAGATAAAACATAAAATCCAAAAAAGATACAGAAGATAGAAGTCTAAGTGTCTATGATACATAAACCCATAAATACATCTCAAAACTCAATACAGTAATCCACAAAGTAAAATACAACTCCAGACAAAATGAAATAACTACCTAAACAACCTCTAATGTGTCTCCTCTAGGCTAGCAGGCACCTCCAGGCTATCTGTAAAATTTATCAACAGGTCCAGTCAGGACGGGAGCGAGCACAAAATATCTCACGCAGTTCATATCGAGTTAGGAAATATAAAGCATGCAATAGAGTAAAGTATATGAAACGCTGAAAGAAGAGATATGAAAAACAGTAGAGATTTGATAACAGAAAATATCTAAATATGATAAGTAAGACTGTAAGGAACATGTGATTTTAGAGCACAATATGGTTATGTAAACGGGTTAGGTTATATATAAAATGGGACTCCTTTGTACGTGGGTGTACAATGGACATATAAATTTTTATACAATACGATTGATCACATAACCATTTCTACTCCCCCTCCCCAATCAATACAAGGATCCAATTCAGTTACGTTACCTTATACAATGACTTGTACAATGGCATGTACAATGGCTTGTACAATAACTTGTACAATGGCTTGTACAATGGCTCAATGTGATACTGAGAGTACAATATGCACAATGAGTGTACAATGATAAGGGTATTCAATAATACAACATGTAAGTGAAACACCATCACAATATGTACTTAGTGAATATAAGGAGATAACATCTCAGAAGAAGATCCATATAGTACCAATCCGTGATAATGAATCGTGTCAGCATCAAGTACAGTAATCTAGAGCAAGAATGTAAATCCATACAAGTATGAAACGGTCAGAGAATGTACTCGCCTCGATAACCTGAACAGCTGATAAGTATAGGAGGTCCCACTGAAGCCACAGAGTCCTATTTAAAGCAACAAGGTTACAAGGTGTTCAAGTTGTAATAAATGAATCTCTATAATCAATCTACATTATTCTAGGTTCTTCTAGGTCAAAACAACTCTAGGTCGACTCCGGTCAATAATCTAGTCAAACTAGGTCAAGTGTTGACTTACAGTTGACTTTGGGTCAACTGGTCAACTCTGGTCAAACTGGGTCAATTCTAGTCTAATATAAAGTGTACTTCGTTATTTGTACATCAAAACTTACGACACATAAATCGAGATAAGAAGATTATCGATAAGGTTGATAATCTTATTATAGTGATCCACGTATCCAACTTGTCAATTTCAGCGATGTGAGATCACTGGAATTGGCTGATCTCAGTTTCGTTGTACTAATCCCGAAATACGAACATTATATGAATTAATTATTAATTAATTATAAAAAAGTTAAACTCAGAAAAATTATCAACAAATATTATCGGACGATGAAATGAACATCGCCAACGTGTCCAGAACGGTCAAATTAGCTAGGATAGCCTACCCAACGGTCCAATTTGGACACAAGGGCAAAAAGGAAATTTTGGGTCAAAACGGTGTCCGTGTCGGAGCCGTTTTGCACCGAAAAACATGCAAGAAAACAAGTGTACAAAATATAACAAATTATATGTCCACGAAACCAGAATGTCGATACGAACCCAACGGTATCTCCAGAATTGGATTCCGTTGACCGATCTCCATTTGGCCCGTTGACCAGAACTTGGAATTCCGGTTTGCACGAAAATGCGTGCCGGAGCCAAGGTTCTCAAAACTTAGCAAACTACCTGTCAACGAGTCCAGAATGATGATACGAACTCAACGGTATCTCCAAGAATTGGATTTCGATGAGCCGATCTCAAAATGACCCGTTGACCCGGACATTGGTATTTCGACTTGCACCGAAATGCGTGCCAGACCCAATGTCCACCAAAACCTAGTAAATTATAGTCAACGAGTCCAGTATGACGATACGAACTCAACGGTATATCCGGAATTGGATTCCGATGAGCCGGCATCAAAAAGTCTCGTTGACCCAGAAAGTGTGACCTGCTTTGCACCGAAATGCGTGTCCGGGCCCACGTTCTCCAAATCTAACAAATTTTATATGAAAACATGCCAGAACGATGCCACAAGTCTAATGGTGGTGTCAGAAATGAAATCTGGAGTCCCGTGTTCAAAAATGGAATTTTACAAGTTGGAAATTATGAATTCGGACGGCCAACTTTGGCGTCGAATTCAACCAATCAAACAAGCTCACAATGAAATAAAACTGGAGGGGAAGTAAGAGGGTTATACCAGCTTCGCACCGGAACTAGTAGCACGCCAAACGGAGCTACGGTGGAGGAGATAGAAGCTGACGAAGTTGGCCCCACGAAACTGTCCAAATTTAATACAATTTAAACGGTCAACTTGGTGGCCGGTTTTCATGTATCAAACGATAAAATTAACGGACAAAAATTGATAGGGATGAAGGTGGATATACCGAGATTGCGACGGAGCAAAGAAGTCGTCAATCCAACGGTTGGATCTCGGGAAAACGCGTGCGAAGTCGCTGCGACGGGATGCAATTTCAGCGTCGTTTCCGAGCTCGTCACGACGGGACGTCGTGCAAAACGCACGAATCGTCTCCGATACACGTCGGAAAGAGGGACGATGGCCATGGGGCCTATCCCGGGGATGCACCCGGCCAACGGGGGGTCGGCCACGCCGACCACGTCGCCGGCGGCGGCGAGGCAGCGCTTCCAGCGCGCGCGCGCGGCTGTGCGCGGGCAGCGCAGCGACGCACGGGGCAGCCAGCCTTGCAGCGGCGGGGTGGCCACGGCCTCAACGAGGGGGGGTGGCGTCGCACCTCGACGAGGGTGGAGGAGTGGTGGTCGAGGCTGCGCGAAGTGGTGGTGGCGGTGATGGTGATGTGGAGTTGGAGGAGGAGGAGAATGGATGAAGGAGTTGTGGTGGAGTGGACCACTGTGGGTGGCGGCCATGGCCGACCAGTAGGGGGCCGACGGCCAGGCTGGGCCAGGGGGTGGCTGGAGTAAGGGTGAGGAGGAGGAGGAGAAGTCTGTGGGTTGCTGTGCTGTGTTTGAAGTTATAGTAGTTTTGTTGGTTTGTAGAAAGAATAAGGGAGAGAGAGAGAGAAAGTAATCAATGAATGAGAGAGAAAAAGATTCTCTCCAATATTTAGGGCCGGCCAACCTTGTGTGGGAGTGAGGAAAAGTTACATGTAGGATTGAATGGTTGGGATTAATTGAAGGGAAATCAAAGGCTAGAAATTAAATGGGGAAGAATTGGTCATTCTATGGGAATTAAATAATTAGAAATTCCCAATAAATATAGAAAAAAATATGTAAGAGAGTACCTGATATTTTTTCAAGGGAAAAGAGGCTGAGGGTGGTGATGGAGGATAATATGGGGCTTGGACTGGGTTCGGTCAAACCGGGTTGGATGAAAATCGGACATGGCGAAATATTCGAACTAAAAATAGGAGTTGATAATCATGGGCAAATAACTAGCACATGGGGATTCCAATAAATGGGACACAAGTGGCGGACGGATAGTAGGCTCAATGTGGGCCATGTCCATAATTGGGGCGGACAGGTTTTGGTCGACAGGGGACCCACAAATCAAGTTGGAAAATAAATGTGACGCCGTGGAGTGAAATAAAATCGGGTCACGCGTCAGTAAAGTTGTGCGAATCAATTGGAGCACAAAATGACGTGTCTGAGTGGGACACGAAGGTCATGGGTGACGAGCGTCTCGAGTAGATCATCAATGAGGAGTTGGTTTCAAGATACTGACTGGTCTTGCGCTCCCAATTTAAAAGTCATGGTAACGCGCTGAACATGATCAAGGAAAAGAGTGGGAAAAATAAATAATAATCAAATGGTCTAAATCGACCTGAAGTTCAGCGAAGCAAAAAGGGCACAAGGGAACAAGTTTGGGTGGGACACCATATACCGTCATGAAGGTAATCGTGTCCACTCCAAAACTCGTGAACAAGATTTCCAGAGTTGAACATCCCTGATACTCCAAATATCAATGGCACGGAAAAGTATACTTAAGGAAAAATACAGAATAAATTATTTATCGAAATTAAAATCAATCAGGAAATAAATAAAATAATAAAAAATAACCCAAAATCCAGGGTGCTAACATACCCACCTTATAAAAATTTCGTCCTCGAAATTAAAATGTCCCTACTCCCTCTAGGTCAAACCCCCACAATCAAAGTCCCAGAACTTAAACAAATCATACCATCAAATAAAAGAACGGCATACAGGGTCTTGGTATACGGTGACAGTGAAGTCTCATCTAGGTTTACTAGTCATGCTAACCAACGGTCATAGGGTATCAAACACACAAGCAATCCAGGGTGCTAAAATAGAAAGATACAGAAACAACAACCATCAAAACTATAAGGTTGTCTACCACCCCATATGAAAACTGGTACTCATAAAAATAAAAATAAAATAAAGGAAGGTAACTACCAATCATCTGGAAAAAAAAAGTACTATCCCAAGAAAATCAAAATCACAAGTTGAAGAATTGAAAGTCACTTGCACTGAAATCCAATCACAATATATATACAGAGAGAGCGTTAGAGAGGGAAAACTAGCATCATGTGTATGGGGATATGTTCATGTGGTTAGATAGTAGGCGTGTGTGTACGTGAGTATACATGAAAGTGTATATGAGAATTTGGATTTTAAAACAACAGCTATCAAGTTACACTAATCATGGCATTTGGTTAAACAACCTACAATACGCAACTTATTTACTCATAACATGCATGGCTAACCATATACATCTATGAAGAGGTAGAGATTTAGTTACGTATCTATAAAAATTATAACATGGATGTATAAACGCTATATATATCTATATAGATACATGATCATAACATAGAGAGGAAGGATTAGGTTACATGACAGGGTATACTAAGTTAGAGTGTGTGTGTGTCCTTGTACAGGGTTATAGCTTAGTATTGAAAGGTTAAATCCAGTTTTAGTTCAACATTTACATATAAAATCTGAAAACAAGCTAACATTTAAACCATGGAAAATATGAACATAATGCGGTCTCAGATTTTTCAAATTTAACACAAAACTCAACCAAAAAAAATTTTTGAATTGACACCCTATGTATAACATACATGTGCAGTGGTATAAATAAAACTATTATCATAAAATTTTATATTTAAATTACGGGTTAAGCTAGGAAAAGCAGAGAATCAGAAATATTAGGGTTTTGAAAATTTAACATCAACAACATATTAATATGTATTCAGGTAGGTGGAAAATCAAGTGTAGCATGCATACGTGTTAAGCAAAGTGTCTGCTATATGTATTCATATATATTCTCATGTCCCAATATAAAAATTAATTTCTACATCAGGACCAACATTTAAATTCCTACCAAAATTACAGAGTAGGTGATTGACAAAATCGAGACAGTTTTATTATTATCTAATACAATAAAAATAACAAGAAAGAATAACGATAAAATCTGTTTTGCTTATCTGTTTAAAGAAGGAACCGTTTTGAAATCCAGAGTTAAAATATCAAATTCAAGATAAAGTCTAAAAAATCATCGATTCATTATATTATGAAAAACTTATAGCAAGAAATTACACAAGGTTTATAAAAACAACTAAATATCTTAAGTTAAATGACACGAAACTAGGCAAAACAACAAATAATAATTCCTCCTTTTTTTTGAATGACTGAGAAAAAGTAGAGAAAACATGTTCAAAATATTTTAAGTACAATCTGATAATATGCGTCTATCCAAAATCATGTACTCTAAATCCTTGTCATACTAGTAAGCAAGGCTACGATACTCACAGAGCCCTTGACTTATGCACATATCTCTAGAATCATGGTATTTAACTTTTTGCGGTGCCGCATGCTTGGCTACGAAAACCTTAAATTCCCACACCCGAGAAATATATCCAGAGTCAGACTATATGTCCTCACCATGGGCTAATGTGACTATAGAAGACTAGATTCCATAACATAGATGACCTAGCCCATATAATTTCATCTTGCCAAAAATTAAATTAATCAATAATGAATACTCAAAATCAAATCAAATTTATTAACGAACATCAAAATTCAAAATGAACAAAATCATCAATAAACTCGAATGCAACAGCTATCATCAAAATTCAAAATTCGAAAATTCATCAAAATAAATACAAACTCAAATTCAACATAATCCATAAAAATTAAATTTAACAACAAAAGTAAAATAAATTAAATCAAGGGAAAAAGAGAGTTTTCAAATCGAAGTTAAATAAGATTCTCCAGGGTCGTCCCGGAAATCTTTCAAGGGTTCCTATCTGTGATTGAGTACCTTCAAAATATATCCTAATCCTACTGTAGGCTGTAGTGGTACTCTAGTTCGAATACCACTACACTTTAGTCTTAACCTGCATGGGCTACCACAAAAACGTGTCACGACCGCACCCTAGAATTAGGGCACGAGAACGTAACAACGCCCAGCCTACGCCGCAGTGTCGGCGGTAGAACGCTATCCTAGATCTCAATGCATATACAGTATAAGACTAACAGTTTATACTCCCCGAATGGGGGTGACATAGCAGATACAGTCTCAATCACATCTAAGGTAGAGCATGATAAAGATAGATAAAACATGAAATCCAAAAGAGATACAGGAGATAGAAGTCTAAGTGTCTATGATACATAAACCATAAATACATCTCAAAACTCAATATAGTAATCCACAAAGTAAAATACAACTCCAGACAAAATGAAATAACTACCTAAACAACCTCTAATGTGTCTCCTCTAGGCTAGCAGGCACCTCCAGGCTATCTGTAAAATTTATCAACGGTCAGTCAGGACGGGAGCGAGCACAAAACATCTCACGCAGTTCATATCGAGTTAGGAAATATAAAGCATGCAATAGAGTAAAGTACATGAAATGCTGAAAGAAGAAGATATATGAAAAACAGTAGAGATTTGATAACAGGAAATATCTAAATATGATAAGTAAGACTGTAAGGAACATGTAATTTTAGAGCACAATATGGTTATGTAACGGGTTAGGTTATACAATAAAATGGGACTCCTTTGTACGTGGGTGTAAAATGGACATATACAATTTTATACAATACGATTGATCACATAACCATTCTACTCCCCCCCAATCAATACACAAGGATCCAATTCAGTTACGTTACCTTATACAATGACTTGTACAATGGCTTGTACAATGGCTTGTACAATGGCTTGTACAATGGCTCAATGTGATACTGAGAGTACAATATGCACAATGAGTGTACAATGATAAGGGTATTCAAAAATACAACATGTAAGTGAAACGCACATCACAATATGTACTTAGTGAATACAAGGAGATAACATCTCAGAAGAAGATCCATATAGTACCAATCCGTGATAATGAATCGTGTCAGCATCAAGTACAGTAATCTAGAGTAAGAATGTAAATCCATACAAGTATGAAACGGTCAGAGAATGTACTCGCCTCGATAACCTGAACAGCTAATAAGTATAGGAGGTCCCATGAAGCCACAGAGTCCTAAAGCAACATAGGTTACAAGGTGTTCAAATTGTAATAAATGAATCTCTATAATCAATCTATTATTCTAGGTTCTTCTAAGTCAAAACAACTCTAGGTCGACTCCGGTCAATAATCTAGTCAAACTAGGTCAAGTGTTGACTTACAGTTGATTTGGGTCAACTGGTCAACTCTGGTCAAACTGGGTCAATTCTAGTCTAATATAAAGTGTACTTGTTATTTGTACGTCAAAATTATGACACGCAAATCGAGATAAGAAGATTATCGGTAAGGTTGATAATCTTATTATAGTGATCCACGTATCCAACTTGTCAATTCAGCGATATGAGATCACTGGAATTGGCTGATCTCAGTTTCGTTGTACTAATCCCGAAATACGAACATTATATGAATAATTATTAATTAATTATAAAAAAGTTAAACTCAGAAAAATTATCAACAAACATTGTCGGACGATGAATGAATATCGCCAACGTGTCCAGAACGGTCAAATTAGCTAGGATAGCCTATCCAACGGTCCAATTTGGACACAAGGACAAAAAAAAAATTTTGGGTCAAAACGGTGTCCGTGTCGGAGCCGTTTTGCACCGAAAAACGTGCAAGAAAATAAGTCTACAAAATATAACAAATTATATGTCCACGAAACCAGAATGTCGATACGAACCCAACGGTATCTCCAGATTAGATTCCGTTGACCCGATCTCCATTTGGCCGTGACCAGAACTTGGAATTCCGATTTGCACGGAAATGCGTGCGGAGCCAAGGTTCTCAAAACTTAGCAAACTACCTGTCAACGAGTCCAGAATGATGATACGAACTCAACGGTATCTCGGAATTGAATTCGATGAGCCGATCTCAAAATGACCGTTGACCGGAATTGGTATTCCGACTTGCACCGAAATGCGTGCCAGATCCAATGTCCACCAAAACCTAGTAAATTATATATCAACGAGTCCAGAATGCGATACGAACTCAACGGTATATCCGGAATGAATTCCGATGAGCCGGCATCAAAAAGTCCCGTTGACCCAGAAAGTGGGACCCGCTTTGCACCGAAATGCGTGCCCGGGCCCACGTTCTCCAAATCTAACAAATTTATATGAAAACATGCCAGAACGACGCCACAAGTCTAATGGTGGTGTCAGAAATGAAATCTGGAGTCCCGTGTTCAAAAATAGATTTTACAAGTTGGAAATTACGAATTCGGACGGCAACTTTGGCGTCGAATTCAACCAATCAAACAAGCTCACAATGAAACGAAATGGAGGGGAAGTAAGAGGGTTATACCAGCTTCGCAGGAACTGGTAGCACGCCAAACGGAGCTGCGGTGGAGGAGATACAAGCTGACGAAGTTGGCCCGCGAAACTGTCCAAATTTAATACAATTTAAACGGTCAACTTGGTGGCCGGTTTTCAGTATCAAACAATAAAATTAACGGACAAAAATTGACAGGGATGAAGGTGGATATACCGAGATTGAGGGAGCAAAGAAGTCGCCGATCCAACGGTCGGATCTCCGGGAAAATGCGTGCGAAGTCGCTGCGACGGGACGCGATTTCAGCGTCGTTTCGAGCGTACGACGGGACGTCGTGCAAAAACGCACGAATCGTCTCCGATACACGTCGGGGAGGGGACGACGGCCATGGGGCCTATCCCGGGGGCACCCGGCCAACGGGGGGTCGGCCACGCGACGGCGGCGCGGGCAGCGCTTCCAGCGCGCGCGCGGCTGTGCGCGGGCGGCGCAGCGATGCACGGGGCGGCCAGCCTTGCAGCGATGGGGTGGCCACGGCCTCGACGAGGGGATGGGGTGGCGTCGCACCTCGACGAAGGTGGAGGAGTGGTGGTCGAGGCTGCGCGAAGTGGTGGTGGCGGTGATGGTGATGTGGAGTTGGAGGAGGAGGAGAATGGATGAAGGAGTTGTGGTGGAGTGGACCACTGTGGGTGGCGGCCATGGCCGACCAGTGGGGGGCCGACGGCCAGGCCCAGGGGGTGGCTGGAGTAAGGGTGAGGAGGAGGAGGAGAAGTCGGTGTTGGGTTGCTACTGTGTTTGAAGTTATAGTAGTTTTGTTGGTTTGTAGAAAGAATAAGGAAGGAGAGAGAGAATAGTAATCAATGAATGAGAGAGAAAAAGATTCTCTCCAATATTTAGGGCCGGCCAACCTGTGTGGGAGTGAGGAAAAGTTACATGTAGGATTGAATGGTTGGGATTAATTGAAGGGAAATCAAAGGCTAGAAATTAAATGGGGAAGAATTGGTCATTCTATGGGAATTAAATAATTAGAAATTCCCAATAAATATAGAAAAAAATGTAAGAGTACCTGATATTTTTTCAAGGGAAAAGAGGCTGAGGGTGGTGATGGAGGATAATATGGGGCTTGGACTGGGTTCGGTCAAACCGGGTTGGATGAAAATCGGACATGGCGAAATATTCGAACTAAAAATAGGAGTTGATAATCATGGGCAAATAAGTAGCACATGGAGATTCCAATAAATGGGACACAAGTGGCGGACGGATAGTAGGCTCAATGTGGGCCATGTCCATAATTAGGGCGGACAGGTTTTGGTCGACAGGGGACCACAAATCAAGTTAGAAAATAAATGTGACGCCGTGGAGTGAAATAAAATCGGTCACGCGTCAGAAAAGTTGTGCGAATCAATTGGAGCACAAAACGTGTCTGAGTGGGACACGAAGGTCATGGGTGACGAGCGTCTCGAGTAGATCATCAATGAGGAGTTGGTTTCAAGATACTGACTGGTCTTGCGCTCCCAATTTAAAAGTCATGGTAACGCGCTGAACATGATCAAGGAAAAGAGTGGGAAAAATAAATAATAATCAAATGGTCTAAATCGACCTGAAGTTCAGCGAAGCAAAAAGGGCACAAGGGAACAAGTTTGGGTGGGACACCATATACCGTCATGAAGGTAATCGTGTCCACTCCAAAACTCGTGAAGAAGATTTTCAGAGTTGAACATCCCTGATACTCCAAATATCAATGGCACGGAAAAGTATACTTAAGGAAAATACATAAATTATTTATCGAAATTAAAATCAATCAGGAAATAAATAAAATAATAAAAAATAACCCAAAATCCAGGATGCTAACACTACGACGGACCACAACCACATGGGTAGCACTCACGCGAGTCGCTAGCATAACACATGGTAGCGCTTCGGAGAGTCCCTATCAACCACATAGGTAGCACTCACGCGAGTCGCTAGCATAACACATGGCTAGCATAACACAGGCAAGAAATATGCAATATCTAAAATAAAATGCAGACTAAATATAAACAGAAAATATGGCAAGGTATCTTGCTGGTGTGTCGCCTAACGTGATGCGATGATCCGACAGGTCCAGTTTGTCCAATAGCCATGGTCGATGCAAACATAGTCCGAATTCACGAGAAAATATGGACGTGTAATTAGTCACGATCAATGATGATAATCGAGAAAAGAAGTTTTGTGGAGATAATTACATATAGTATTTTTAGAAATATTTCATATATACGAAAATTAATTCTACGTAACTACTTGAAAATATTATATATGTAATTTAGAAAATTACTTTTTTAGTCTATATAAATAATAAATCTTTTTAGGCAAAACTCTAGGTCGTCAAAATAAGATTTCTAGGTAGAAAACCATATTGCATTAGTAAAATAATTTTAGGCAAGTATTTGAAATATCGACGTAAACAAAGAAACAAATAATATTTTGTTACAAAATAAGTTTTAGAAGAATACTACAAAATACAACAAGTATTAATAATAACAATAGTAATGAACAACAGTACTGTTGTTCTCCTAAATCAAAAATTACAAATATTATAATGATAATAATGATAATAATAATCATAAAAAGAATTAAAAGAAACACAACTGCTGCTCCACTTAAAATAACTTTAGTTATAATAATAAATATTAATAGACTATCCTATCAAGAAGCTCGAATTGTGCTTATGCTCTTTTCATGTAAAAGAAGAGAGTGCAATAAGAGAGAGAAAGGCAACTGAGGGAATCAAAGGAAAAATAACAGTAAAGAGAGAGAGAAATCAAATTAAGTGCAGTGAAGAGAGGGAAGAGAAGGGGGTTACCAGCGGGAGAGGGCGGCGGATTCCCGTGGAGGAGAGCCATCGTCGAGGACGAATAGCGGCGGTGCCACCTCGGCTAGCGGAGGGACACGCATACGTGGTACGCCCACGGCGACAGGGTCGATGTGGTCTCGAGCGCGAAGGGCGCTCACGACAGTAGACGCGGCGGAGATGGAGATGGAGATGGTCACGTGAGGACGATGCGGCTCACCGGGCGTCTATGCACGGAGGGCAGCATGGGGGTCTCGTAGAGAAGTTGGCACTCTCCGATCTATAGGAGGTCGAGGAGGTGATGTCCTTTTTCTTTTATTTTTTTGTGTTTGGGGATGGTGGAGGTGATGACCGGCTTCACCAGTGACGGTGTTGGTTGGCTGCAGTAGTGGGGCGTAGGTGATGGTGGCAGTGGGACGGCGGGTGTGATGGTGGTGGTGCGTGGCTGGGGAGTTCGGTCATACTAGCAGTGGGTGTATGGAGCCGAGCTTGTCGAGATTTGGTTGTTATGGACTCGGAGGTGATGGTGTGGTTCAGGGCTGCGACGATGAGGAATGGGACTGACGGAGCGACAGTGGTCGTAGTTTCGGAGGTTGGTCGGGCACGTGTCCTGCGAGACACAGAAGGCATCGAGTCACGGGAGGGCATCGACACGGAAAGACGTCGAGTCCGGAGTTGTCGGACGGAACAGAAATTTGTAACTGTAATGGAGAAGATATAGTGGATGGGAAGGGGAACACGGCACAGACACAAGGCACGGGTTTTTGGTTGTGGAAATACTTCTATAAAAAATAGTGCAATAGAGGCTCCTTATATAGGAGGCAGAACCCCTACATATATAAGGATTGGGAAGGCTTAAATTCTCCATTAGATAAATATCACTTTTTATTTAAATCAAATTAAATTTAGTTCAGTCAAATCCAATTGAATTTAAATATAGATAAACACAATCCTTAGCTTAAACTATTTAAAAATCAATAATATAATTTCGATTTTATATCACCATATCAAGTAAACATTTAATTCAACCAAATTCTTAAATATCTTTTTCGAATAATAAATAGTGATAATAATTAATTCAAAAATCAGGGTAAATGTTTAAATATTTGAAGTATCATTTTGCAATAAAATAATTATAACTCGTTTTTGTAAAATCAAAGTGGATATGCAATAATTTCATGTCACTCGCACACAAAAATATATTACATAAAACAATAGTTTTTGAAATTACTACTTATATTTGTACCATAAATAAAATAGCCTTTTTTATATTAATAAATAAATAACGTTTGCCAAATCTTGACGCAACGCAATAAATTAAAATAAATACTTATTCTCTATATGAAAAAAAAATTTAATAGAACCTTTGTGTATATAAAAAATACCATCGCATATACGTACTCGCACGCGACGTACAAATATGAAAAAAAATTCAATACCAAATTTATTTTGAAAAAAATCGTAGTAAAAATTTAGGGGGTTTACATCCTACCCAACTTACAAGAATTTCGTCCTCGAAATTTAGGAATAGCTAGGGTAGGTAGGGTTGAGGTGATAGGATGAGTTTATCGATAAGAAATTACGATTTAAGTCATTGGGCGAGTAGTTGAAAGGCATACCATGAAAACAAGCAATTCTGAAGTTGGATATCTAGGAAACAAGTCGATGGGTGTAGTCTAGAAATGATCATGTACATGACATCATGTTCAGTATCCAATTTGAATAATGCAATTTACATACGCGTAACCTTACATAGGTAATAGGATCCATAACTCAACATTGAAATCTAATTTCGCGTTTGATATTAAAATCATCACATCTTTTTATTCTTGTATATTCCGTAAATCGTAAATTTACTTGAAACACCTTTCTTTTCTTCTTTATTCAATTTCAAAAGTGACTACAAAATTTTGCCTTCTTCCAAAATATTTGATATCATATATTAGAAGCAAATAAATTCAAAAAGTTTGAATGGAAATAAATCTTTAATCCACCTATCAACATATCTATATTTATGATATATCTATTTTTTTCTCGAAAATTAAAATTTAGTAATCCTTCAATCAATTTAATTAACGTAAAATAAATTTCTATCTTCATCACAAAATTTGTATTCATAATTATCATAGAAAGATCCAATCCTTAAATCATCGAAAATTTTCAAAAATTCTATCCTCAAAGTTTATATTCCATATATAATTTTTTTTCTCAACCTACACATATTTTCTCAAGCTATGCTTTCCACGGAGTTTTTTTTTTTGTCCATTTCTTTAGGCCGCCAGCTTGGGACCGTGGCCGCCCCACGACCACCCAGCCATCCTATGCCCATGTGGGGGCTCGAACTTGGGACCTCCCCCAAGTGTCCCTAACTACTTGGGCTAGGGAGCTTGGACCTTTCCTCGGAGCTGAAGTTCAAAACCTTCAATCAATTTCCAAAGTCAAGTCAAATCTTCTTACTAGGGATTTTGTACTCATTTATTATTGTAAAATTTATCCATAAGCATCATGATAAAATCCATCTTCAATGTTTGGGTAATCTCAAACCTTTTCGTAAATAGCAAGTATACTATCCTTTGAACAACTCATCTCATCAAAAGATAATATTACCTTTTCTTAATTCCACCAAATAGCACAATTAACTCATGTCTTCTAATCATACAATTATTTTTAACTATAACAGTAATCTCCTCTATAGGACCTTCTAATCTAATCCCTTTTAACCGAAGGGTGTCATGATTCAGTTCCATATTCGTACAAGGAAATCATATAAGAAACAAGGTTGTATAATTCACGGAGGAATTTAAAAAAAATATCAAAGAGGGAAGCAAACAATTGGGAGAAAAGTATGGTTTGTTACATGGTCGTGGTAAGGGTTTGGATAATGATTGATGGTTGCTAGCTTAATGCACGAAATTAAAAGGGTAAGGGTCAAGTAATTTAAGATAAAACACAAAGAAAGCATATCAAGGGATAAAATAGGTTAGAGTCTCGGGAGGCATGGTTCCTATAGAGATGATAGTCTTCTAGGTTAGGGTATGGTTAAGGAACGGTTTTAATCCTTTCCAAGTGTCAAACGTTTAGAAGATGATGATGGTAGACTAGTTTAAGGAAAGGACGAGTAAGTCAAGATGAGTATATAGTCAGATGGCTTGGTCCATGACTAACTATACTTGTGTATATGCAACATCATAGTCATAGGTGGTATGGCAACTTAATGTGGAATATTTCTATCTCATTAGGGTGACATTGCTTGCTTCTTGGTTCCTAATGAATATAAGATCTAATCTATGAATTCGAGTTCCTCAAAAGTTTTCCCAATATAGATCTCAAAATGATCTACCATAAATGTCTAACCATTCTATGTTGTCAAACATAATCATAACTTGAAATTTAAATTCCTTTAATAAATCTCAAATAACCTTTATCATATCATTTAATAAATTTTTCCACAAAATCCTAATATCATCAATCCAAAACTTAAGATTTTAAATAATCTTATTAATCGTGTATGATACGACAAAATTTAAATTTTAAAAAAAAATTCTCAATCGATTTCATATTCTCCCATATGCATATTTATAAACCACTAAGTCAACTCCTTTTTTATTTTTCTTTTATTTTTCTTTTTTTCATAATCAAACTTTAAATTCAAAATCTTTATAGATCATATGACAATTTTATTTTATTTTTCCAGTCGAATCCATGTACCCAAAGTGGGTATATCTATAAACCCGATAAATCATAATATTCTAAAATATTCTAGAAATCAAAATCAATTTGTTTTCTCAATCATTTGGAGATTCTAACGAACCCCTTGTAAACACCACTGCCTCAAAATAAAATTCTATCTATCCTTGAAGTTGGTAATATAGCTACTACCCAACTTGGAATTAACTAATCCTTAAGATCATAATAAAATACCTTTATAACTCAAATATAACCCCAATGCATACTAATCGTCAATGTAATCCTTCTAGCCATGTGTTTGACCTATGAGCATATACTAGTGTAGTCATCTTCCTAACCATCATTAAGCACGAGAAATAAGAATTCACGGTAGAAAGGGATCAAGCAAGATGCAAATCAAGGAAGGCAAACGAGAGTTTGAAATTTGGAGTCGAAGAAGGAGGTCAAGTATGTGGATGAGATTCCTATATTCTAATCCTATATGCAGGCCCGGTACAGTAATATAACCGAAATAGTAAACTTGACCGGTATGGGACACCACAAAACATGTAATTCCCCAGTCCAAAAATACTTAGTACTAAGTACATAGACATGCTAGCTATATACATACGAAGTATACTCTAATATATGGAATCCTCGTATGTATACATAAGATGTAAAATGCAGTAAACCATGACAACTAAATCTCATCTACAAAAAGATGTCTTTCATAAAATCAAATAAGAATTTGTCATTGTACATGTAGTTGGGCGGAGACAAATCCACTACCAACTATTTAAATGAAAAGAAATAAATACAATGAAAGAAAGCGAAACGAATGACGATCCAAGAGCAATCATTGAAGGAAGAGAGTAAAACATGGCCTTGGCTAGAGCACCTACGGGAAGTCACAAACACACACCTGGAGAGTTCACCAGGTCCTCAGAGGGACGTAACAAGATACATGAAGAACAAGCCATATAAACTGAATACAAAATATGCCATAAAGTCACAAAGTAAAAGTAAAGTGTCCTAACCATAACATGGCCCAATATTCCATCATCGAAACAGTGACTACCCCTACAACCAAACAAGGACAAGGGGTAGCACATTATTCTGCGATGTGATATTGTCCTATGCCATGACTAGAAGGAAGTGTGACATGACATTGACTAAGGTCTCCTAACCTTTCTAGTATGCAATTTAGAACAACACTTAACGCAAGGGCAGACTGACTGACTACGAATGACCACAACCACACGGGTAGCACTCACGCGAGTCGTTAGCATAACACACAGGTAGAGCTCCGGAGAGTCCCTATCAAATACACGGGTAGTGCTCAAATGAGCCACTAGCAAGACCGACTCCAATCGACACAGACTTGACACAACATTGCCCAAGCATATATATATGTCCTCATTGTCCAATGCTCATAACCATATTCTATCCACAACAGGTTTATACTAATAACTTTTAAGTTTTCTAGCATACGATTCTATCAGTAGTTATAACCTAACGCATGCGCACGGGTGATCAACCCATACACAAGTACCTCTACATGCTACTCATATCTCACACGTGACAAGAGTTATGAAGTACACTAACAATGGTAGTCCCTTAACTTCTAGGTCCATATGCATAAATTAGAGACAAGTAAGAAAATAAGGCTAGCACTTGCATTGAGTATATGGGAAGCAAGTAAATAAATCACGAACAGCAATCAAAGGTACAAGTGGAAATGAACAGGCAAAAATATGCAATATCTAAAATAAAATGCAGACTAAATATAAACAGAAAATATGGTAAGGTATCTTGCCTAGTGTGTCGCCTGACGTGATGCGATGATCCGACAGGTCCAGTTTGTCCAATAGCCATGGTCGAAGCAAACATGGTCCGAATTCACGAGGGAATAGGGACGTGTGATTAGTCACAATCAATGATGATAATCGAGAAAAGAAGTTTTGTGGAGATAATTACATATAGTATTTTTAGAAAATATTTCATAATATACTTGAAAAATAATTCTACGTAACTACTTAAAAATATTTTATATATGTAATTTGGAAAATTACTTTTTTTAAGTCTATATAAATAATAAACCTTTTTAGGCAAAACTCTAGGTGGTCAAAATAAGATTTCTAGGTAGAAAACCATATTGCATTAGTAAAAATTTTAGGCAAGTATTTGAAATATTGACGTAACCCAGAAACAAATAAAATATTTGTTACAAAATAAGTTTTAGAAGAATACTACAAAATAACAACAAGTATTAATAGTAACAATAGTAATGAACAACAGTGTGACTGGTTCTCCTAAATCAAAAATTACAAATAATAATAATAAAATAATAATAATAATAATCATAAAAATAACTAAAAGAAACATCAACTGCTGCTCCACTTAAAATAACTTTAGTTAAAATAATAAATTAATAGACTATCCTATCAAGAAGCTCGAATTGTGCTTCTGCTCTTTTCGTGTAAAACGATAGAGTGCAATAAGAGAGAGAAAGGCAACTGAGGGAATCAAAGGAAAAAAAACAGTAAAAAGAGAGAGAGAGAGAAATCAAATTAAGTGCAGTTAAGAAAGGAAATAGAAGGGGGTTACCAGCGGAAGAGGGCAACGGGATTCCCGTGGAGGAGAGCCATCGCCGAGGGAAGATGGAGGCAGTGCCACTCGGCTGGCAGAGGGACACGCATATGCGACGGTGCCCACGTCGACAGGGTCGGCGTGGTCTCGAGCACGAAGGGTGCTCACGACAGTAGACGCGGCTGAGATGGAGATGGTCACTGTAAGGACGATGCAGCTCACCGGGGCATCTGTGCACGAAGGGCAGCGTGGGGGTCTCGTCGAGAAGTTGGCAGCTCCTATCTATAGGAGGTTGGGGAGGTGATGTCCTTTTCTTTTATTTTTTTATGTTTTGGGGATGGTGGCTGTGATGGTCGGCTTCGCCGATAATGGCGTTGGTAGGCTGCAGTAGGGGCGTAGGTAATGGCAGCAGTGGTGACGGCGGGGGTTGATGGTGGTGGTGCGTGGCCGCGGGAGTTCGGTCATACTGGCGGTGGGTGTATGGAGTCGAGCTTGCCGGGATTAGGTTGCTATGGGCTCGGAAGGTGATGGTGTGGTTCAGGGCTGCGGCGATGAGGAGAGGGATTGGCGGAGCGACAGTGGCCGCGGTTTCTGGAGGTTGGTCGGGCATGTGTCCTGCGAGATACAGGAAGGCGTCGAGTCACGGGAGGGCATCGACACGGGAAGGCGTCGAGTCCGGAGTTGTCGAATGGTACAAAAATTTGTAACTGTAATGGAGAAGATATAGGATGGGAAGGGGAACACGGCACAGACACGATGCACGGATTTTTGGTTGTGGAAATATTTCTATAAAAAAAAGAAGCAATGAAGGCTCTCCTTATATAGGAGGTGTAACCCCTACTTAGATAAGGAAATGGGAAGGCTTAAATTCCCCATTAAATAAATATCACTTTTTATTTAAATCAAATTAAATTTAGTTCAGTCAAATCCAATTGAATTAAAATATAGATATACATCCTTAGCTTAAACTTTTTAAAAATCAATAAGATAATTTCAATTTTAAATCACCATATCAAGTAAACATTTAATTCAACCAAATTCTTAAAATATCTTTTTGAATAGTCAATAATGATAATAATTAGTTTGAAAAATTATGGTAAATGTTTAAATATTTGAAGTATTATTTTGCAATAAAATAATTATAATTTATTTTCATAAAATAAAAGTGGACATGAAATAAATTTTATGTCACTCGCACACAAATAATTATTTACATAAAACAATAGTTTTTTAAATTACTACTTATATTTGTACCATAAAATAAAATAGCCTTTTTTATATTAAATAATAAATAATGTTTGCCAAATCTCAACGCGACGCAATAAATCAAAATAAAATACTTATTCTCTATATGAAGAAATCTTTTAATAGAACATTTGTGTATGTAAAAATATACCATCTCATATACTTACTCGCACGCGATGTACAAATATGAAAAAAAAATCAATACCAAATTTATTTTGAAAAAAATTGTAGTAAAAATTTAGGGGATTTACAACCTTTCATAATGGCCTTCTCCAGAATGACAACTTTAGTCTTGAGTTCTCGTAACTCATGACTACGGTCTTTAGCTCCTCGTAGCCTCGAACCTTCCCGTAAAAGTCTTAATCTTCACATGATGTGCCTTGAGCTCCTCCTCAATGTGGATTGGAACTTTGAAATTGCTCCCGAAAGATCGACATGGATGAAGCGACGTCCTCTCCAATCCATCATCTTAACTTCTAACTCTTATGCTTTTCTCCATGGATCCCATGCACATTCATGTCCCTAGAACTCGTCTCCATGACCATAAGGCACTCGAAGATCGGTAAGTGTCACGACCCGATCCCAATTTCTTGGGTCGACTCGGATCATGCCCAGCCTGCACCGTTGTTGAGACGGCGGCAGTAAGCTGTATTCCATATGCAGGTACAATCAACAACATTTGAAACTATAATTGCCACAACATTTAATTAAACGATAATATAAACTTGTCCATTACAAAGCTTGTCCACAACTTTAACATAACATTTATTTTATTTAAAAGATAAACTAAAACTCCAACTAAGCAGAAGTGTCATCATCATCTCCATGGACCTCGTCTGGGAGCACAGCAGGGTACAGCTCCGGGTCGTAGTAACTACTAATCAGTAGCTCTGAGTCATCAATAGAACCTATTGGGTGTGGGGATCCAGTCAGGAAAGGAGCAAGTACAATTATGAAAATTAACAATTTGCATAATGAATAGAAACTTGCAATATTAAATAATTTTGAAACAATGATTTCCAACTATAAAACAATTGTGATTTGAGTAAGCAGTATCTATGACCGGTTTAGGATGATTCAATTGTATCCTATTGATACGGTCCGGCCTAACCCCGTGTAAAGAGGGGTAAGCTCGCACATTCATTAACTATTTGGCTTTGATCATAGATAACTACGCTACTCCCCATTATCCCGATGATGATTCAGTATATTACTCTAGGAGAGAGTACGTGTAACAGTTGTGTATTTAACATGCAAAATTTCTAATATTAATTAAACTGCAATTAACCACAACCGTACTTGCCTTGATTTAAACTGGACTTCGATGGATGTTCCGAAAAGTGCTAGTTACGCCTTCGTAATCCTACAAATGGAGCATCTATACTTATCAAACTGCTTCAACCAACTAAGTATGCTAATTTTCAATCTCTATTATCTTTCCTAATAAATTTTATCCTTTTTATTCTAATTAGAACACAATTATCGGATGGTTTACTATTTACAAAAAATATCAATTAATCCTTTTCTTTTTGGAAACTTGCAATTTTCATTTAAATTATTAAAACTTGCATTTTGTACATAAATTAAATTTATTTAATAAGTGAGAAAATCACTAATTTCTAATCTTTATGAAAATATGTAGATATAGATAATTATTCTACTTTTTACGTTACACTACGACATCCAGAAAAGAAAACAAAATAAATCCTAACTATTTCATTTTCCAGCACGAGCAAATGAGTAATTGGGCTTATGCCCTTACAACCCAATTTACATGAATTGAAATAAGACGAAAATATAGTTAGTCTCAAAAGTACAATTTCTAATTTAAATTATATAAAATTTGTGAGTCTCAGACTCTGGTCCATTCTTCACATTCAACTACTCTGCCTCAACGTCCGGTCGAACCGGTGCGTTTGCATTTCGCTGGGGCCCAGTGACCGTTAAGGTCGTCGCCCAAAATATTATTATTAAAATAATATTTTTATATCGAAAATTTTTAAAAAAAATCATTTTTATTATTTTGCAAAATTTTCGGCAGCATCTCCTCTGTTTTTGGTCAACCCAAAAACTGGGAATGTGCCGTAAACCTGCAAAATAACTCCAAAACCCGAATTTTATAAACAACCATATAATATTTTTTCCAAGTCAACCAGTACTGAAACCAATACCAGAACCAACTTCCCAAGGGAAAAACCAATATCAGCATAATACCAAAATCCCAAAATACCAACAGAATCAACAACAGAACCAAAATTGCAATTATTCGGAAATTCCGAAGAGGACAATTTCCGAAACTAATCCCAAAAATCTCGAGATCGAATAGTAAAACTCAGAAGTAAGAAATCTAATCATTCTCCAGAGTTCCTTCCGAAGGGTTCTCGGAAATCCGACTTTCCGAAGAAACTTCGGAATCAAAAATAGTAACGTAATTGTTACGTTGCTGGAAATTCCGAATTCCCACTGGAATTGGGTTGGACCAGTTCATCATAGACTAAAGATAATAATTGGGTCAGAGTGTACCGACAATGGAAACCGACGGGAACGTCACGTTGCGGAGACGGAACCCGAAGACGTCGTCGAACAGCGAACCGGAAGTGTTCGGGACGAACAGGGGCGGTCTCCGGGGTGAACGCCGGTGAGCGGGTGGTGCTGGGCGGCCTGGCCGAGCTGTCGCCGGCGGTCGTGGGTCGCCGGGAAGCGGACGGTGGCCACGGGGAGGGGCGGCGACAGTCGGGTACGGCCCAGGGGTCAGGGCTCGGCCGGATCTGGGTCGGATCGACTCCGAGAAGCCTCGGAAAACTCTAGATCTCACCGGAAATGGTGGGATCTCTCAGAAATTTGGAAATGAGTGGAGATGGAGATAGAAGAGGGGGTTTAAATAGGAGTAGAAATTGGGGGTTACCGGACTTGGGAAGGCGAAGGGGTGGCCGACCATCAAAACACCGGCGGCGGAGCGTTTGGAAAGCTTCGGAAAGAAAACCGAAATTCCTTCGGTTGAAGGAATTCCAACCAACAGAGCAAATGAAGCCATTAATCTCTCTCTACAAGTGCTGTAGACACTTAAACAAAGTTTGGGTTTATAAAGTTAAAAAGGTTAAAGGGTTTTGCAACCCATTAAGAATATGGGTTGGGCCCATATACAAGGCTTGGGTTTAATAGCTTCATGGCTTGTAAGAGTCAAGTAAAAAAATTGTTTTGGGTTTTTAGAATAAATGAAAAACTTTTGGTTTATAAAAATTAGAATTTGGAACTAACAGGATTTTAAAATAATTTTCCTCTTTTAACAATTTAATCAATATTTGTTTAAAAAAAATTAAAGCCCAAATTTTTTTTGAGTTCGGGTCTGGCTAACACTCAAAAATCCTTGTTATTAATTTTGAAAATAAATTAATTTTACACTTAAATAAACATTATAAATTTTAACTAATTATCTAACATTATTCTAGTAAAAAGCAATTTAAAAAATTAGAGAGAAAAATGCAATTTAAAATTATGGGTTTCACAACCTTCCCTCCTTGGAAAATTTCGTCCTCGAAATTAAAGAGTTAGGTTGAGAAATTACCTCAGGTCTCAAACAAGTACGGGTACTTCTCCCGCACCTCATCCTCTCGCTCCCAGGTAGATTCGCCTGGGGAATCATGCCTCCACATTACTCGAACAATGGGAGTCACTGAGGTTCTGGTCTTCTTCTCGCCTCGGTCCAAGATCGCCACTGGCTTCTCTGGCAATGTGAGACTTGGTCCAATCTCCAACTCTGAATGGTCCAAAACGTGGTTCTCATCAGGTACATACTCTCTGAGCTGTGAAACGTGGAAGACGTTGTGCACGCCTTCTAGATTAGCTGGTAGAGCTAACCTATACGCCACTTCTCCAATCCGGCTCAGAACTTCGAACGGGCCAATGTACCTGGGACTCAGCTTCCCAGCTCTGCCAAATCTGATAGTACCTCTGGTAGGAGAAATCTTCACGAAGACTTTATCTCCTTCTTCAAATGCCAGTGGTCGTCGACCACTGTCTGCCCAGTGCTTCTGTCTGTCTTGAGCGATCCTGAGCTTGTCTCTGATAATCTTCACCTTCTCTGCTGCGTCAGTCACCATCTCTGGACCCAGCAGTACTCTTTCACCAACGTCGTCCCATGCCAATGGTGTACGGCAACGACGTCCATAAAGAGCTTCGAATGGGGTCATACCAATACTGGCTTGGTAGCTGTTGTTGTAAGAAAATTCTACCAAGTGCAGATGGTCTTCCCACGATCCTCCAAACTCCAAGACACAAGCTCGCAGCATATCTTCAAGTGTCTGAATTGTCCTCTCCGATTGCCCATCTGTCTGGGGATGATAAGCTGTGCTGAACTTCAACTGGGTCCCCAAGCTGTCATGCAAACTCTTCCAAAAATGTGAGGTAAAACGAGTGTCTCGGTCAGAAACAATGCTTACCGGTACGCCATGAATCCGGTAGATGTGCCGCATGTACAATGCTGCCAATTTCTCAGTGGATAAACCAACTTTGAAGGGGATAAAGTGAGCTGACTTGGTTAGTCGGTCCACTATTACCCAGATGGCATCCTTCCCTCCTTGGGAACGAGGCAGTCCTGACACGAAATCCATCGTGATATGCTCCCACTTCCACTCTGGAATGTCCAGTGGTTGTAGAAGTCCTGCAGGTCTCTGTCTACTAGCCTTCACTTGTTGACAGATCAAGCATCTAGCGACATACCTGGTGACATCTTTCTTCATTCCACTCCACCAGACAATAGTGCGCATATCCCGATACATCTTATTGGCTCCAGGATGTATGGAATATTGAGACTGATGCGCTTCCTTCATCAACTCGTTCCTCAGTTCGCCAGACGGTACACAAAGCCTCGTACCATTCTTCAGAGCTCCATCACTGGCGATTGAGAAACCCTCAAGTGTTCCTGCTAACACTTGATCCCTCAGCTTGCAAAGTGCCTCGTCTTGAAACTGCGTCTCCTTGATCTTGTCCATCAGGTTCGAGCTCACTTGCAACTTCATCAACATAGAATCTGAATCCCGCTTCTTCTGTCCAGGCAGTAATATCTCCAATCCAAGCTTCTCTATGTCCTCCAGCAGGTGCCTCTCCTTGGTTAAGAACATCGCCACTGGGTATCGACTAAGTGCATCAGCGACCACATTAGCCTTACCGGGTGGTATTGCAGGTCGATGTCGAAGTCCTTCATTAACTCCAGCCATCGCCTCTGCCTCATGTTTAACTCTTTCTGAGTGAAAACATACTTCAGACTTTTATGATCTGTGTATATTTCCACTCTCTCTCCATATAGATAATGCTTCCAAAGCTTCAACGCAAAGATGACTGCAGCAAGCTCCAGATCATGAGTGGGATAGTTCTTCTCATGAGTCCGTAATTGCCTAGATGCATAAGCAATCACTTTCCCATGTTGTTGAAGAACGCAACCCAGTCCTTTGCCCGAGGCGTCACTGTAGATTGTGAAACCACCGGATCCTGCGGGTAGCGCAAGGATTGGTGCAGTGGTAAGCCTCTTCTTCAACTCCTCGAATGCTGCTTGGCAATCTTCCGTCCAGATGAACTCTTCATTCTTCCGAGTCAGCTTTGTCATGGGTTCAGCAATTCTTGCAAAGTCCTTCACAAACTTCCGGTAGTAGCCAGCCAAGCCCAAGAAACTTCTGATGTCAGCAACTGAGCTTGGAGTAGGCCACTTCTCACAGCAGCTATCTTCTTCGGATCCACCGAAATTCCTTCCCCTGTGACAACATGGCCAAAAAATCCACCTTGTCTAGAAAGAATTCACACTTGGATAGCTTACCGTACAACTTCTCCTTCCTCAAAGTTTCAGAACTTTCCTGAGGTGCTCTTCGTGCTCCTCCTTCGTCTTCGAATAGATCAGTATGTCATCAATGAAGACGACAACAAACTGGTCTAAGTATTCATGGAAAACCTTGTTCATAAGGTTCATGAACACCGCAGGAGCATTCGTCAGACCAAACGGCATGACCAAGAATTCAAACTGCCCATACTTGGTGTTGAATGCCGTCTTGGGAATGTCTTCCTTCCTGACCTTGATCTGATGATAGCCAGACCTGAGATCAATCTTGGAAAAACCTTGGCTCCACTCAACTGATCAAACAAGTCATCGATCCGGGGCAGAGGGTACTTGTTCTTGATTGTGACATTGTTCAGTGCCCGATAATCGATGCACATCCTCACCGTTCCATCCTTCTTGGGCACAAACAAGACAGGTGCTCCCCAGGGTGAAGCTCCGTCTCGAATGAATCCCAGAGACTTCAGTTCGTTGATCTGCTCCTTCATCTTTGGCCTCCTTCGGGTTGACTCTATAACATCCCTTAGAGATCGGGGAGAGCCAGGGACTAAATCAATAGTGAATTCTATGTCCCGATCTGGGGGTAGCCCAGGAAGACTATCAGGGAAAACATCCATGAATTCCGCTATGATAGGATGGGGTGGTCCAGGTTCTTCAGTAATAGAGTAGACAATACTCTCCATAACCTCCGGAGCTCTAGAGACTTCAAACTCTGGCCCTCCAGGTGGGCTGAAGATTACACATCCTCTGTGGCAATCTATCAGCGCATGCTGCTTGCTCAACCAGTCCATTCCAAGGACTATGTCATAGTTGGGCAAGGGCATTACCAGTAAAGGTGCTACAAACTTATGGCCAGATATTGTAATGGGGCAATTACAGGTCTCCGTAATGGGTAAGGGTCCTCCTCCAGTCATAACCCTACAAATCCTCTTGCTAAGGCCCGTAACTATGTGGTGTGCAGAGATAAACTTTGTTGCTATGAAACTGTGTGTTGCACCAGAGTCGAATAAAACTAATGCAGGATGAGAATGTACATAGATGTAACCTGATATGACATCCGCATTAGGTTCCTGCTCCGGCTCTGGTTCCTCTGCAGTTATGGCAAAAACTCGTCCCGTCTTCTGTTGATGTTGCCCAAATTGTTGCTGAGTGGGCAGAGGTCCCCTCTGTTGATTTCCTCCAGCCTTGTGAACTGACGAGGGACAGTCCTTCACTTGATGGGTGGAAGACCCACAGATCAGACATTGTCCAAGCCTCTTCCGACAGATGTTCACCTGATGACCCGGCCTTTTGCAATAGCTACAGACAGGGATCTGCTTCTGGGGTGCTACATCATTATTCCTTGCTTGCTGGTGATGCTGAGGCCTGTTGTTGTTGTTGTTGTTGGGCTTCTTCTGATTACCCTGGAAGTTGCTAGTTCCAGGATAATCTCTCTTTGAACGGGCAGGTTGGCTCTTCTCTATGTCTTGGGCTCTCTCCAGAATCTTCTCATAAGTCTTAGCTCCGCCAGAGATCACATAAGTGCGAATCTCCTCTCGAAGTCCATACTTGAATCGTTCAGCACGATCAGCAGGATCAGCCACCATGTTCTTGGCAAATCGGCTGAGCTGGCCGAATTCTGCGCATACTCCCCACAGTCATATTGCCCTGCTTCAAGTTCTGGAATTGTCGCTCCATCTCCCGCAACTCTGAAGTTGGGAAGAATTTCCTCTGGAACAACTTCTTGAAGGTGTCCCAATCAACCTGTCTATCCTGGAGTCGGGGTTCATTCCGATACCAGGTGCTAGCTACATTCTGCAGTTGAAGTCCCACTGCTTCGGCCTTGAGGTCTTCTGGAAGTCGAGCGACGCTCAGAAGACGCTCCATATTGTCAAGCCATTCATCAGCATAGACAATTCCCTCGGTACCCTTGAAAGGTCGAGGGTTCTGCTTCTTAAAGCTCTCAATATCGCCCACCTTGGCAATATGATTTCCATTAATTAAATGGCCTTATTATTACATAAATTAATCCTTAAATTTATGTTTACCTTGGCAGGCCTTGGTTCCTGTTGAGCTGCTTCTCCTCTTTCCAGTGCAGCCATTGCCACGTTATGGGCATTCTCCATGCCTTCTCTCATAATGGCCGTCTGCTCGCGATGAGCTTCAGTTTGAGTTCTCTGGGCTTCTAGCACTCCTCTTAGCAGACCTATGAGGTCAGTGGGGTCCACAGGCACCGGTGGGGCAGCTGGAGTCACTACCAAAATACATGAATTTACCGACGGCCCTATCCGTCGGTATTCCGTCGCCAAAAATAAATACCGACGGATTACCGACGGATATTTGGTTTAAAACAGCCGTCGGGAATAACCTCGTCGCTAAAACATATCCGTCGCTACTCCGTCGCTCAGCGACGACTTAGCGACGGAATACCGTCGGCTCATTTAAATATATATAGCGACGGATTACCGACTAGCTTTCGTCAAAACATGTATCAAGATATAGGTTTAGCGACGGAATACTCCGTCGCTAAAGAGTCGGCAAAACCATATCAGTGATTTTCTGATACGCAATTTCCGTCGCTAATTCGTCGTAAATTTGTCGGTAAAAGCGTATCAGCGACAAAACATCCGTCGCTAACAGCAAAATTTATGGACATCAAACAGAACTAGGTCGACGGACGTTCCGTCGCTAAACCGTCGCTCAATGTAAAATTCTCCAGGTAGCGACGGATATTGCGTCGCCAATCCATCGATACATTAAAACTCCTACAGATAGCGACGGATGGTCCGTCGCCAATCCGTCGCTTTATTGAAATGCTCCAGGTAGCGACGGTTTTTCCGTCGCTACTCCGTCGCTAAACTCAGTTTCTCCAGTTAGCGACGGACTATCCGTCGCTGAGTGGTCGCCAGTCCGTCGCTAACTTCTAATTTTTGAAGAAAAAAAATACTGAAAACAGACTCTTTCCTGTTTGTGCAACACATCCAACACAATATCAAACATGCAAAATATCCATATACAACACCATATATCCATATCCAACACGAATATCCAACGTATCCAATATCCAACACCATATATCCATATGCAAAATATCCATATCCGACACCAATATCCAACGTATCCAATATCCAACAAAATATTACCAACACAATATATCCAAACATAAAAAAATATCCGAACATACAATGTATCCAAATGTCTACAAAAATTTCGGCAGCACCTCCTTTGTATATCAGATCATCGCTTATAACCCAGCGTAGGTATATATCCAAAAATTACATAGACGCACATACGAATTTAATGCACACCAATTATCCAAGAAAAGACATCAATTATACTGAAGAGTAACCTAATATCCGTCGTTATACTGAAAATTTATCTTCAAGTGTGAGAACGGATGGCTCAGAATACACAACCCAAAATTCATTCTAGCATACATTAGTGTGAATCATCTATGTTCTGTACATATGGTGTAGTATATGATCTTATCGTATATAGTATTTGAAGAACGTAACAGAATCAAGATGAACTCACATAATGTAATACTAAGACATCATCTACTACTATATAAGATATAGTGATAGGTTGTCGTATCATCATTGCCGAGGGATGAGGGTCGGAAGACAGTCAACTTTATCTACGGCTACATAGTTTCTGCCTCGCCAGTCGAATGGCTGCAAGTACTATGTCCGGATCACCATGTCGTACCGTAGTTCAAATGGAGCTGGAATGGAGCCAAAATACAGTACTACTTCACCATGTCGTACCATTTTACTCTCTCTCTCCTTCCCCCCTCCGGTGCTCTCACTCTCTCCGGCGCTCTCACACTACTAATTCCTATGTGTTTTAAGTGTGAGAACGGATGGCTCAGAACACAACCCAAGATTCATTCTAGCATACATTAGTGTAAATCATCTATATTCTGTATACATATCGTGTAGTATATGTTAACCTTATCGTATCTAGTATCTGAAGGACGTACGTAACAGAATCAAGATGAACTCACTAATGTAATACTAAGACTCATCTACTACTATATAAGATATAGTGATAGGTTGTCGTATCATCATTGCCGAGGGATGAGGGTCGGAGGACAGGCAACTTTATCTACGGCAACAAAGTTTCTGCCTCGCCAGTCGAATGGCTGCAGGGAATATCCGTCACCATGTCGTACCATAGATTAATGTAATTAATGGAGCTGGAAATATCCGTCGCTAACCGGTAACTAGTCCGTCGCTAACTGAGATTGTCACATACACATATGTATATCACAGCTAGATGTATAGATATATACATCTATACAGAAGCACACAACTGATAGAACTCGCACTGTCCTTGAGACAGTGAACATATACACCATGAATCCAAACCCCATATATATTCACATTTACTAATCCAAACACCACCAAACTAATGGAACACCCAATATGGATAACACATTATTTAGCCAATATATAAACTCAGATAAATTTGAGAAGCAAAGCCACCCGCCGCATCCGACCAAAGCCCGCCGCCCCAAGCCCGCCGCCCAGTAGTTCGATTGCATATATATATGAAGAGTACTTATGGGTGTACGCCGGTTGCAAATAGCCCCGACGCACCCGCCCCAAGCCCACCGCACCCGCCCCAAGCCAGCCGCTCAGAAAATACAACCCAAAATTCATTCTAGCATACATTAGTGTGAATCATCTATGTTCTGTACATATGGTGTAGTATATGATCTTATCGTATATAGTATTTGAAGAACGTAACAGAATCAAGATGAACTCACATAATGTAATACTAAGACATCATCTACTACTATATAAGATATAGTGATAGGTTGTCGTATCATCATTGCCGAGGGATGAGGGTCGGAGGACAGTCAACTTATCTACGGCTACATAGTTTCTGCCTCGCTAGTCGAATGGCTGCAGGGACTATATATGTCCTGATCACCATGTCGTACCGTAGATTAATGCAAATAGAGCTGGAAACAAAATACAGAAACCAAAAAACAAAATACAGAATCCAATCCCTGGGTTCGCCGAAAATACGAAACACAGAATCCAATCCCTGTATTTTAAGTGTGAGAACGGATGGCTCAGAAGACAACCCAACCGGAGAGGATACTCCGAGAGATCCATCTGGGTAGGACGTATACTCTGAGAGATCACCCTTACAGAAATGATATCAGTAGTGGGATCGAATTGGAGAAGATATTATCACAGTATGCGTCCTCTCCTCCACGATGGCTCTAGACCCATCTGCTCGTCCCTGTTTCCATTCTTCTTGTTTGACTCTCTCAGCCACACATGATATCCAGCTCAAGTGTAGAGTAGGCGAAAAAGAAGGGGACAGGAATAGGAGGGGGAAGCAGCACACCGGCGGCATGACCCGGAGGAAGTACAGAGGTTTTCTTCAACGTACGTAGGAGAACTATAAGGATATATGTAAACACAACATATCACCTTGTCAAAGACCCTAAATGTGACAACCATGTTACCGCGGTGTCGGAAGACTAACATGTCATAATTTTATAAGCCGTGTATTTTGACATAATCCTCCCAACCGGATTTCAGTTCTATGTAATAATGCGAGATTACGACACAGGAGGAAAGAGTTGGGATGATTATGTCAAAAACACGGCTTAGAAAATTATGACATGTTAGTCTTCCGACACCGCGGTAACATGGTTGTCACATTAAGGGTCTTTGACAAGATGACATATTGTGAAAAGATATATCCTTATAGTTTCCTACGTATGTTGAAGAAAACCTCTGTACTTCCTCCGAGTCATGCCGCCGGTGTGCTGCTTCCCCTCCTATTCATGTCCCCTTCTTTTCCGCCTACTCTACATTTGAGCTGGATATCATGTGTGGCTGAGAGAGTCAAATAAGAAGAATGGAAGCAGGGACGAGCAGATGGGTCTAGAGCCATCGTGGAGGAGAGGACGTATACTGTGATAATATCTTCTCAACATTCGATCCCACTACTGATATCATTTCTGTAAGGGTGATCTCTCAGAGTATACGTCCTACCCAGATGGATCTCTCGGAGTATCCTCTCCGGTTGGTTGTCGTATCATCATTGCGAGGGATGAGGGTCGGAGGACAGTCCACTTTATCTACGGATACATAGTTTCTGCCTCGCCAGTCGAATGGCTGCAGGAACTATGTTACCGCGGTGTCGTAGTCCAATATAATCCAGAGATTGACACAGTTCTAATTCATATATGTAGTCCAATACAAATAGTCTAAAACAAAAACAACCCAATAAAAATAGTCCAATACAAATAAGTACTAATAGCTAATGCTTGCCACGCTGCTCACGCAAACGCTCAGTGATACTTTCACGCAACCACCTCCGAAAAAGCGAGATTTTTGGTGCGAGGAGAGGCGTCGTCCCTTGCCAGGACTGCATCAAAAGCACTATCGGCATTACTAGCTACCGGTACTGGATGACTAGAACTCCCGGTCTCACTAGCAACCGGTGCCACTTCCTCCTCAACTGTAGGAGGAGCCACCTCAGCATTTACTGTTTTCTTCAAACGACGCTGCTCCTGGGTCATGGGTGCCATCTGGTAAGTATATGTAACAGAATGTAAAAGAATGTAACAGCTCAAATTCAAAAACCAAAATCCCCATGCCAACATGAATCTAACATATAACTTAAACCCAGACATGACATAGGATTAAACCTAATGATTTAATCATCCTTAAATCAGTAAACACAAACAATGTACTAATTCTCAGTTTTTAGTCCAATGTAATTCGAAAGCCATCATCCCATGCCAAAAAAACACTCCATACACAGAAAACAACAGATTTTTGATAAGTACTTATTTGTGTAGGGGTTTCATCTGACTGCACAAGGGATGATGAGCTGGCAGGTACAATATGGATGCAGTAAGCCACCCCAACAATGCCCGGCCCCCTTAACTAGGCTAGTTCTAGGTCAAATTAGGAGTCCAAGTCAACTCTGTCAAAACTAATCTTAATTAGGCTAAACTTCTACCTTAGCTAATCAAATATATACTAGACTTCACGACGTGTGTCTGTGTAATATATAATATATTATATATTATATATATATATAGGCATATATATATATATATTATATAATAAATTACTTAAAATTATGTATATATAGATATATATATATATATATATATATATATATATATATTATATATATATATATATATATATATATATATATATATATATACAGGGCCGGCTTCAGGGGGAGGCAGGCCAGGCACCGCCTAGGGCCTCCTCCCCCAAGGGGGCCCCATTTATATGTTGAATTTCTTTGGTTTTCCAGCGGCACCACAGTCCAATAAATATGGTGTTGGAGGAAGCCCATAATCAAAGCTGTAGGCTTGTAGCAAACAAAACCTAAAACAAAACCTAGAGAGAAAAATCAAAACCCACCGCCTTCTTCATCTCCTCTCTCTCCCGAGTCCCACGGAAAACCTCCTCAACTAAGCAGGTATTTTATCCTCCTCAAAGCTGTGAGTGTGATTGTTAATGAAAACTATCATGAGAATGTGATTGTGAATGATGATTTGTTGGATTTTGAATTTATAGAAATATTATAGAGGAATGAGGGCCTCATTTATGAGACTTGTTTGGGGCCTCCAAAAGTCTGGCCGGTGCTGTATATATAATTATATTATAATATATATATATATATATATATATATATATATATATATATATGTCTGTGTGTTTGTGTATCGTGTGTCTGTGTCTGTGTGTGTGTGGTGTGTGTGTGTGTGTCTGTGTGTGTGGTGTCTGTGTGTCGTGTGTCCGTGTGTGTGTGTGTGAGTCCGTGTGGTGTGTCCGTGGCCAGCCCCCGCCCCATCGTACCCCCCCCCAACGCTGCCGCCCCCTCGATCCCACCGCCCCCTCCACACCCCCCGCCCGGCACGGCCAGCCCCCCTCCGCAACCCCCCGCACCCCGCGGCCAGCCCCCGCGCGCCCCCATCCCTCCAACGCTTCCCGCCCCCTCCCACCGCCCCCTCCACACCCCCCGCCACCGCCGCCACCGTCGCCCCCGCAGTCGACGCCGCCCCGCAGCCCCCGACGCCCCCGGTCCGCTGCACCCACGACCACCGCGCGCGCACGCGAGAGAGAGAGAGCGAGAAAGAGAGAGAGAGAGAGAGAGGAGAGAGAGAGAGAGGGAGAGGGGAGAGGGGAATACCTTTGGGAGAGAGAGAGGAGAGGGGGTCGCCGATCACCGCTGCGGGAGAGAGGAGAGGGGGTCGCCGATCGATCACCGCGGGAGAGAGATAGAGAGAGAGGAGAGAGAGTGAAATTTGGGGGGAATGAAAAAGTTCCCCCCGTCGTTTCAACTTAAGTCTGGAACGTAAATTTAGCGACGGAGTAGCGACGGATTATTCCGTCGCTAATGCGTCAGTAAATCTCGCGCGGGTAGCGACGGATTATTCCGTCGCTAAGTCGTCAGTAAATCTCGCGCCAATATTTTAGGCTTTTGCCGCCAAAATATGCGACGTTCTAGCGACGGATATAAAACCGTCGCTACATGGCCGACTACCTATCGACGGCATAGCGACGGATATGGACATAAAAAAATAAAAAAAAATGTCCACTGCTTTCCATCGGTATTCCGTCACAAATCCGTCGGGGATCCGACGGTGATAGCGACGGAAAATGTCCGTCGCTAAATGACCGTCGCTAAAGTACTGTAATTTGGTAGTGAGTAGGCGTAACCACAGGGGGTTGATCTCTGTCCGAGAAGATGATGGATCCGTTGTATTATGGGGACGGTCGGCCAGCTGCCGAGGTGTAGGATCCGGACTTGATTGGAGAGGTGGGGTATGGTCAGGTGTTGACATCCTATCGCCAGCAGGGTTGGTATTGTCAGTGGTCATTCTCTGGAAGTTTTAGGATAAAAACATAAGCAAGGTAGCCTATCTAAATATTTAATAATAATATGTATATATATCGGTCCTATGTTGTGGCAATTTGATGTTCTAGTGTTCTAACTGTTTCCTAGGTTTTCCTAAGTTGTTGATTAAGGTGACCTGCATGGGCCACCACTAAAAATATGTCACGACCCGATCCCAATTTCTTGGGTCGACTCGGATCATGCCCAGCCTGCACCGTTGTTGAGACGGCGGCAGTAAGCTGTATTCCATATGCAGGTACAATCAACAACATTTGAAACTATAATTGCCACAACATTTAATTAAACGATAATATAAACTTGTCCATTACAAAGCTTGTCCACAACTTTAACATAACATTTATTTTATTTAAAAGATAAACTAAAACTCCAAGTAAGCAGAAGTGTCATCATCATCTCCATGGACCTCGTCTGGGAGCACAGCAGGGTACAGCTCCGGGTCGTAGTAACTACTAATCAGCAGCTCTGAGTCATCAATAGAACCTATTGGGTGTGGGGGATCCAGTCAGGAAAGGAGCAAGTACAATTATGAAAATTAACAATTTGCATAATGAATAGAAACTGAAATTGCAATATTAAATAATTTTGAAACAATGATTTCCAACTAAAACAATTGTGATTTGAGTAAGCAGTATCTATGACCGGTTTAGGATGATTCAATTGTATCCTATTGATACGGTCCGGCCTAACCCCGTGTAAAGAGGGGTAAGCTCGCACATTCATTAACTATTTGGCTTTGATCATAGATAACTACGCTACTCCCCATTATCCCGATGCAATGATTCAGTATATTACTCTAGGAGAGAGTACGTGTAACAGTTGTGTATTTAACATGCAAAATTTCTAATATTAATTAAACTGCAATTAACCACAACCGTACTTGCCTTGATTTAAACTGGACTTCGATGGATGTTCCGAAAAGGTGCTAGTTACGCCTTCGTAATCCTACAAATGGAGCATCTATACTTATCAAACTGCTTCAACCAACTAAGTATACTAATTTTCAATCTCTATTATCTTTCCTAATAAATTTTATCCTTTTTATTCTAATTAGAACACAATTATCGGATGGTTTACTATTTACAAAAAAATATCAATTAATCCTTTTCTTTTTGGAAACTTGCAATTTTCATTTAAATTATTAAAACTTGCATTTTGTACATAAATTAATATTTATTTAATAAGTGAGAAAATCACTAATTTCTAATCTTTATGAAAATATGTAAATATAGATAATTATTCTACTTTTTACGTTACACTACGACATCCAGAAAGAAAACAAAATAAATCCTAACTATTTCATTTTCCAGCACGAGCAAATGAGTAATTGGGCTTATGCCCTTACAACCCAATTTACATGAATTGAAATAAGACGAAAATATAGTTAGTCTCAAAAGTACAATTTCTAATTTAAATTATATAAAAATTTGTGAGTCTCAGACTCTGGTCCATTCTTCACATTCAACTACTCTGCCTCAACGTCCGGTCGAACCGGTGCGTTTGCATTTCGCTGGGGTCCAGTGACCGTTAAGGTCGCCCAAAATATTATTATTAAAATAATATTTTTATATCGAAAATTATTTTTTAAAAAAATCATTTTTATTATTTTGCAAAATTTTCGGCAGCATCTCCTCTGTTTTTGGTCAACCCAAAAACTGGAAATGTGCCGTAAACCTGCAAAATAACTCCAAAACCCGAATTTTATATAAACAACCATATAATATTTTTTTCCAAGTCAACCAGTACTGAAACCAATACCAGAACCAACTTCCCAAGGGAAAAACCAATATCAGCATAATACCAAAATCCCAAAATACCAACAGAATCAACAACAGAACCAAAATTGCAATTATTCGGAAATTCCGAAGAGGACAATTTCCGAAACTAATCCCAAAAATCTCGAGATCGAATAGTAAAACTCAGAAGTAAGAAATCTAATCATTCTCCAGAGTTCCTTCCGAAGGGTTCTCGGAAATCCGACTTTTCGAAGAAACTTCGGAATCAAAAATAGTAACGTAATTGTTACGTTGCTGGAAATTCCGAATTTCCACTGGAATTGGGTTGGACCAGTTCATCATAGACTAAAGATAATAATTGGGTCAGAGTGTACCGACAATGGAAACCGACGGGAACGTCACGTTGCGGAGACGGAACCCGAAGACGTCGTCGAACAGCGAACCGGAAGAGTTCGGGACGAACAGGGGCGGTCTCCGGGGTGAACGCCGGTGAGCGGGTGGTGCTGGACGGCCTGGCCGAGCTGTCGCCGGCGGTCGTGGGTCGCCGGAAAGCGAACGGTGTCCACGGGGAGGGGCGGCGACAGTCGGGTACGGCCCAGGGGTCAGGGCTCGGCCGGATCTGGGTCGGATCGACTCCGAGAAGCCTCGGAAAACTCTAGATCTCACCAGAAATGGTGGGATCTCTCAGAAATTTGGAAATGAGTGGAGATGGAGATAGAAGAGGGGGTTTAAATAGAAGTAGAAATTGGGGGTTACCGGACTTGGGAAGGCGAAGGGGTGGCCGACCATCAAAACACCGACGACGGAGCGTTTGGAAAGCTTCGGAAAGAAAACCAAAATTCCTTCGGTTGAAGGAATTCCAACCAACAGAGCAAATGAAGCCATTAATCTCTCTCTACAAGTGCTGTAGACACTTAAACAAAGTTTGGGTTTATAAAGTTAAAAAGGTTAAAGGGTTTTGCAACCCATTAAGAATATGGGTTGGGCCCATATACAAGGCTTGGGTTTAATAGCTTCATGGCTTGTAAGAGTCAAGTAAAAAAATTGTTTTGGTTTTTTAGAATAAATGAAAAACTTTTGGTTTATAAAAATTAGAATTTGGAACTAACAGGATTTTAAAATAATTTTCCTCTTTTAACAATTTAATCAATATTTTTAAAAAAAAATTAAAGCCCAAATTTTTTTTTTGAGTTCGGGTCTAGCTAACACTCAAAAATCCTTGTTATTAATTTTGAAAATAAATTAATTTTACACTTAAATAAACATTATAAATTTTAACTAATTATCTAACATTATTCTAGTAAAAAGCAATTTAAAAATTAGAGAAAAATGCAATTTAAAATTATGGGTTTCACAGTAAGGCTACTATAGGCTCCTTTCTCTTGCCCTTCTACTGAGTCTTGGCGTGCCCCTCCTTAGGCGACGTAGTCCTCTACTGGACGTTCTCGAATTTCGACATGGCACCAACTGACCTGCACACTGATACGCTTGTCACAAACTTAGTATTTTTCTACACTTTGACCCATATAACGCACATGCTTCCTACTCGAAGATCCGTACCAGCCTTCCCCAAAAGTTTAGCTAGATTGTTAAGGCAAAAATGAGAACAATATGGAGCAAAGAGAGAGATTGAAAGATATAAAATTTACTATAAATAGAGTGTTTAAAACTTCTTAGGTGGTGAGAAAAAATGAGCCTCCTACTTATTTATGGTGCCTCAAAGGACTTGTAAGAAGCTTCTGGAAATAAAGTACTTGGGGATTATTCTAGGGCCTAGATATTTTTTGAGGAAGTCTCTAGAACATCTAAAAAGCTATGGAGGCTTCATGAATCTTCGAGAAGATTCCAACACATTATGGAAGACTCTGGAAGCTTCCAGCAAAATTTTGGTCCATAGAGGGTTACGCAAATCTGTCTTGGTAGAGCAAAAAATCTTGGGCGTGACATGCACCATGTGTGGAGTAACGGTTGAGTCCAAGGACCATCTATTCTTCTGTTGCAATTTGGGACATTTAAAATAGCCATCGCATCAAGATAGTCCTTCTCAAATCGTCTCAAAAGTCGTCTCAAAGAGGCATTGACTTTATCATGAAGGAAGTTAAAGCTCAAAAAGGAAAGGGGTCTATTGAATACAGAAGGATTCAGCTTGCCATGAGATCGGTGGTTTGGCATGTTTGGCGTGACGAAATAGACGAATCTTAAGGGTACTTTCCTCGGTAAGTTTGTTGTACAGAGAAACATAGAGGCCAACATAGACATCCTTGATCCACGATGATAGTTTTTTGTGCACTGTGGTGGGTTTAAGGTTTCATCGACAAGAATTACCTTCTTCGAATAATATATATATTTACGAAAGGGCCCCCCATATATATATATATATATATATATAATATATATATATATATTATATATATATATATATTTTTATATATATATATATATATATATATTACTAAAAATGAGCAAAACTGGTTATTTTGCTCATTTTCAGTAATATATATATATATATATATATATATATATATATATATATATATATATATATTACTGAAAATGAGCAAAACTGGTTACGAAAGGGCCCCCATATATATATATATATATATATATATATATATATATATATATATAATATCAGAGTGAGGCATATGCCCCTCGGAGGTTACTAGTTCAAGCAACAGGGCAAGTGCTTTAATTTTTTGTAGGAGAATTAAGTGAGGAGGGTGTGTACATATATATGCTCAAGTGGTCATCACTCCTCTCGGCACTAATTATAATGTTCTTTACCACTTCACCCACATCTTCCTCACTTGGTTAACCATGGCTCCATTTTTGTATGTAAATTTATTTTATTAGCATCAATTTTTTTGGACAGCCCACAGAGACTGGTTTGGTATTTGTTTGTTTAACTATCCAAAATGAGTACACGGTCAATGTGAATATTTACCTCTATTATTTGCAGTCATTGTATTCTACTCTATTTGTTAATTTTTTGTGTCATAGAAATTGATTTGTATTTGGTAACTTAATTGGTATAAAAAAAATTTGATGACAACAAATCAGTGAGAGTTGATATGCAATTAGCCCATATCGGCCATGTAAGTAAATGTGCAAATGTGTCAGGTCAGTTTAAATCAGTGGTTTAAAAACCAGATCGGATTGGATCGGCCGGTTGAACTGGTCAACCTGTGAACCAGTAGCTTTTTCATATAGATCTAATATTGGCCGACTTTTTTCTCCAAAAAATAGGTCAACCTGGTCGGTTAGATCATCGAACCATCTGACACAGTGAATTTTGAACCAGTTTGACTCTGACTGGACTTTTGACTTGTTTTTGAATTTACATGCAATCGAAGTTAATATATTTATTTTTTGACTAATTCTATATGGCAAACGTGCAAACTTCTAAGTAATATATATGTAGTTATGTACTATGTAATATATTCAATGTAAGAATGTAAGTATATAACAAATTTAACCCAGATTAACCCTCTAGTTGGAGCCATTTGATCTAACCCATTGTCATGACCTGATCAATCTCGGTCCGATTTTTAAAACATAGGTTTAAATATTTATAGTGCCTCAAGGGGCTTACATGAAGCTTTTGGAAACAGAATATTCCAGAAATTATTCTAGGGCCTAGATATTTCCTCGAGAAAGTATCTAGAATATATAGAAAGCTATGGAGACTTCATGAATCTTCAAGAAGGTCCCACCACATTCCGTAGGACTTTGGGAGCTTCCAGCAAAACCCTGGTCCGTATAAGGTTATGCAGATCCGTCTCGGTGGGGCAAAAAATCTTGGATGTGACACTCTCCCCGATCTGTTTCGTCGACGCCCTTGTCGATGGGTACACTAAGTCTCGGAACGACGTCTACTCCCGTAGGTATGGTCATCATGTGTCGTTCCTTCTTCGTGCATTCATGAGGCACTTTTCAGACTTTTCCTTCTTCTCCTCAAGATCGGAAGTAAACTGGTTTGCCATACCAACTATGACAATGGTCTGTACCCTCCTCGGCACAAAAAGAGGCTCGTGTAGGCTGTTAGGTCGTCGATCTACCTCATCTCATGGCTACACATAGTTCTCCACACCTCTGCGCATGTGAGTCCATTGCAACTTTTATAAACCCTTGGACCCATTATTTTGTTTATTTTATTATTATTCCTTTTTGTTCTAAAAACACAAATGATATATAGGATTACGAGTTTTGTCCATTCAAATTATAAAGAGATAAAGGGCTTTTAGGTAAAACTGTTAGAGAGAGGTGTTGTAAAACAAATCCTTACTAAGGTTCTTTAGTGTAAAGCTTAAGAATTCAAATTCCTTTCAAATTGGCCGAC
>JANAVB010011199.1:10608440-10774755 GCA_029216955.1 Iris pallida | reverse complement strand
TCTTAAAGCTCCAATATCGCCCACCTGGAATATGATTTCCATTAATTAAATGGCCTATTATTACATAATTAATCCTTAAATTTATGTTTACCTTGGCAGGCCTTGGTTCCTGTTGAGCTGCTTCTCCTCTTTCCAGTGCAGCCATTGCCACGTTATGGGCATTCTCCATGCCTTCTCTCATAATGGCCGTCTGCTCGCATGAGCTTCAGTTTGAGTTCTCTGGGCTTCTAGCACTCCTCTTAGCAGACCTATAAGGTCAGTGGGGTCCACAGGCACGGTGGGGCAGTGGAGTCACTACCAAAATACATGAATTTACCGACGGCCCTATCCGTCGGTATTCCGTCGCCAAAAATAAATACGACGGATTACCGACGGATATTTTGGTAAAACAGCCGTCGGGAATAACCTCGTCGCTAAAACATATCCGTCGCTACTCCGTCGCTCAGCGACGACTTAGCGACGGAATACCGTCGGCTCATTTAAATATATATAGCGACGGATTACCGACTAGCTTTCGTCAAAACATGTATCAAGATTAGGTTTAGCGACGGAATACTCCGTCGCTAAAGAGTCGGCAAAACCATATCAGTGATTTTCTGATACGCAATTTCCGTCGCTAATTCGTCGTAAATTTGTCGGTAAAAGCGTATCAGCGACAAAACATCCGTCGCTAACAGCAAAATTTATGGACATCAAACAGAACTAGGTCGACGGACGTTCCGTCGCTAAACCGTCGCTCAATGTAAAATTCTCCAGGTAGCGACGGATATTGCGTCGCCAATCATCGATACATTAAAACTCCTACAGATAGCGACGGATGGTCCGTCGCCAATCCGTCGCTTATTGAAATGCTCCAGGTAGCGACGGTTTTCCGTCGCTACTCCGTCGCTAAACTCAGTTTCTCCAGTTAGCGACGGACTATCCGTCGCTGAGTGGTCGCCAGTCCGTCGCTAACTTCTAATTTTTGAAGAAAAAAAATACTGAAAACAGACTCTTTCCTGTTTGTGCAACACATCCAACACAATATCAAACATGCAAAATATCATATACAACACCATATATCCATATCCAACACGAATATCCAACGTATCCAATATCCAACACCATATATCCATATGCAAAATATCCATATCCGACACCAATATCCAACGTATCCAATATCCAACAAATATTACCAACACAATATATCCAAAATAAAAAAAATATCCGAACATACAATGTATCCAAATGTCTACAAAAATTTCGGCAGCACCTCCTTTGTATATCAGATCATCGCTATAACCCAGCGTAGGTATATATCCAAAAATTACATAGACGAAATATGCACATACGAATTTAATGCACACCAATTATCCAAGAAAAGACATCAATTATACTGAAGAGTAACCTAATATCCGTCGTTATACTGAAATTTATCTTCAAGTGTGAGAACGGATGGCTCAGAATACACAACCCAAAATTCATTCTAGCATACATTAGTGTGAATCATCTATGTTCTGTACATATGGTGTAGTATATGATCTTATCGTATATAGTATTTGAAGAACGTAACAGAATCAAGATGAACTCACATAATGTAATACTAAGACATCATCTACTACTATATAAGATATAGTGATAGGTGTCGTATCATCATTGCCGAGGGATGAGGGTCGGAAGACAGTCAACTTTATCTACGGCTACATAGTTTTCTGCCTCGCCAGTCGAATGGCTGCAAGTACTATGTCCGGATCACCATGTCGTACCGTAGTTCAAATGGAGCTGGAATGGAGCCAAAATACAGTACTACTTCACCATGTCGTACCATTTTACTCTCTCTCTCTCCTCCCCCCTCCGGTCTCACTCTCTCCGGCGCTCTCACACTACTAATTCCTATGTGTTTTAAGTGTGAGAACGGATGGCTCAGAACACAACCCAAGATTCATTCTAGCATACATTAGTGTAAATCATCTATATTCTGTATACATATCGTGTAGTATATGTTAACCTTATCGTATTAGTATCTGAAGGACGTACGTAACAGAATCAAGATGAACTCACTAATGTAATACTAAGACATCATCTACTACTATATAAGATATAGTGATAGGTTGTCGTATCATCATTGCCGAGGGATGAGGGTCGGAGGACAGGCAACTTTATCTACGGCAACAAGTTTCTGCCTCGCCAGTCGAATGGCTGCAGGGAATATCACCATGTCGTACCTAGATTAATGTAATTAATGGAGCTGGAAATATCCGTCGCTAACCGGTAACTAGTCCGTCGCTAACTGAGATTGTCACATAACATATGTTATCACAGCTAGATGTATAGATATATACATCTATACAGAAGCACACAACTGATAGAACTCGCACTGTCCTTGAGACAGTGAACATATACACCATGAATCCAAACCCCATATATCTTCACATTTACTAATCCAAACACCACCAAACTAATGGAACACCCAATATGGATAAACATTATTTAGCCAATATATAAACTCAGATATTTGAGAAGCAAAGCCACCCGCCGCATCCGACCAAAGCCCGCCGCCCCAAGCCCGCCGCCCAGTAGTTCGATTGCATATATATATGAAGAGTACTTATGGGTGTACGCCGGTTGCAAATAGCCCGACGCACCCGCCCCAAGCCCACCGCACCCGCCCCAAGCCAGCCGCTCAGAAAATACAACCCAAAATTCATTCTAGCATACATTAGTGTGAATCATCTATGTTCTGTACATATGGTGTAGTATATGATCTATCGTATATAGTATTTGAAGAACGTAACAGAATCAAGATGAACTCACATAATGTAATACTAAGACATCATCTACTACTATATAAGATATAGTGATAGGTTGTCGTATCATCATTGCCGAGGGATGAGGGTCGGAGGACAGTCAACTTATCTACGGCTACATAGTTTCTGCCTCGCTAGTCGAATGGCTGCAGGGACTATATATGTCCTGATCACCATGTCGTACCGTAGATTAATGCAAATAGAGCTGGAAACAAAATACAGAAACCAAAAAACAAAATACAGAATCCAATCCCTGGGTTCGCCGAAAATACGAAACACAGAATCCAATCCCTGTATTTTAAGTGTGAGAACGGATGGCTCAGAAGACAACCCAACCGGAGAGGATACTCCGAGAGATCCATCTGGGTAGGACGTACTCTGAGAGATCACCCTTACAGAAATGATATCAGTAGTGGGATCGAATGTTGGAGAAGATATTATCACAGTATGCGTCCTCTCCTCCACGATGGCTCTAGACCCATCTGCTCGTCCCTGTTTCCATTCTTCTTGTTTGACTCTCCAGCCACACTGATATCCAGCTCAAGTGTAGAGTAGGCGAAAAAGAAGGGGACAGGAATAGGAGGGGGAAGCAGCACACCGGCGGCATGACCCGGAGGAAGTACAGAGGTTTTCTTCAACGTACGTAGGAGAACTATAAGGATATATGTAAACACAACATATCACCTTGTCAAAGACCCTAAATGTGACAACCATGTTACCGCGGTGTCGGAAGACTAACATGTCATAATTTTATAAGCCGTGTATTTTGACATAATCCTCCCAACCGGATTTCAGTTCTATGTAATAATGCGAGATTACGACACAGGAGGAAAGAGTTGGGATGATTATGTCAAAACACGGCTTAGAAAATTATGACATGTTAGTCTTCCGACACCGCGGTAACATGGTTGTCACATTAAGGGTCTTTGACAAGATGACATATTGTGAAAAGATATATCCTTATAGTTCTCCTACGTATGTTGAAGAAAACCTCTGTACTTCCTCCGAGTCATGCCGCCGGTGTGCTGCTTCCCCCTCCTATTCATGTCCCCTTCTTTTCCCCTACTCTACATTTGAGCTGGATATCATGTGTGGCTGAGAGAGTCAAATAAGAAGAGAAGAAGGGACGAGCAGATGGGTCTAGAGCCATCGTGGAGGAGAGGACGTATACTGTGATAATATCTTCTCCAACATTCGATCCCACTACTGATATCATTTCTGTAAGGGTGATCTCTCAGAGTATACGTCCTACCCAGATGGATCTCTCGGAGTACTCTCCGGTTGGTTGTCGTATCATCATTGCCGAGGGATGAGGGTCGGAGGACAGTCCACTTTATCTACGGATACATAGTTTCTGCCTCGCCAGTCGAATGGCTGCAGGAACTATGTTACCGCGGTGTCGTAGTCCAATATAATCCAGAGATTGACACAGTTCTAATTCATATATGTAGTCCAATACAAATAGTCTAAAACAAAAACAACCCAATAAAAATAGTCCAATACAAATAAGTACTAATAGCTAATGCTTGCCACGCTGCTCACGCAAACGCTCAGTGATACTTTCACGCAACCACCTCCGAAAAGCGAGATTTTTGGTGCGAGGAGAGGCGTCGTCCCTTGCCAGGACTGCATCAAAAGCACTATCGGCATTACTAGCTACGGTACTGGATGACTAGAACTCCGGTCTCACTAGCAACCGGTGCCACTTCCTCCTCAACTGTAGGAGGAGCCACCTCAGCATTTACTGTTTTCTTCAAACGACGTGCTGCTCCTCGGGTCATGGGTGCCATCTGGTAAGTAATGTAACAGAATGTAAAGAATGTAACAGCTCAAATTCAAAAACCAAAATCCCCATGCCAACATGAATCATAACATATAACTTAAACCCAGACGACATAGGATTAAACCTAATGATTAATCATCCTTAAATCAGTAAACACAACAATGTACTAATTCTCAGTTTTAGTCCAATGTAATTCGAAAGCCATCATCCCATGCCAAAAAAAACATCCATACACAGAAAACAACAGATTTTGATAAGTACTTATTTGTGTAGGGGTTTCATCTGACTGCACACAAGGGATGATGAGCTGGGCAGGTACAATATGGATGCAGTAAGCCACCCCAACATGCCCGGCCCCTTAACTAGCTAGTTCTAGGTCAAATTAGGAGTCCAAGTCAACTCTGTCAAAACTAATCTTAATTAGGCTAAACTTCTACTTAGCTAATCATATATACTAGACTTCACGACGTGTGTCTGATATATATTATATATATATATAGATATATATATAATAGCATATAATATATATATATTAATAAAATATAAAATATATATATATATATATATAGATATTATATAATATATACAGGGCCGGCTTCAGGGGGAGGCAGGCCAGGCACCCGCCTAGGGCCTCCTCCCCAAGGGGGCCCCATTTATATGTTGAATTTCTTTGGTTTTCCAGCGGCACCACAGTCCAATAAATATGGGTTGGAGGAAGCCCATAATCAAAGCTGTAGGCTTGTAGCAAACAAAACCTAAAACAAAACCTAGAGAGAAAAATCAAAACCCACCGCCTTCTTCATCCTCTCTCTCCCGAGTCCCACGGAAAACCTCCTCAACTAAGCAGGTATTTATCCTCCTCAAAGGTGAGTGTGATGTTAATGAAAACTATCATGAGAATGTGATTGTGAATGATGATTTGTTGGATTTGAATTTATAGAAATTATAGAGGAATGAGGGCCTCATTTATGAGACTTGTTTGGGGCCTCCAAAAGTCTGGAGCCGGTGCTGTATATATATAATATCTATAATATATATATATATATATATTAGATATATTATATAATATATATATGTCTGTGTGTTTGTATCGTGTGTCTGTGTCTGTGTGTGTCCGTGTGTGTGTGTGTGTGTCTGTGTGGTTGTGTCTGTGTGTCCGTGTGTCCGTGTGTGTGTGTGTGTGAGTCCGTGTGTGTGGTCCGTGGCCAGCCCCGCCCCCATCGTACCCCCCCCCAACGCTGCCGCCCCTCGATCCCACCGCCCCCTCCACACCCCCGCCCCCGCGCACGGCCAGCCCCTCCGCAACCCCCGCACCCGCGGCCAGCCCCGCGCCCCCATCCCTCCAACGCTTCCCGCCCCCTCCCACGCCCCTCCACACCCCCCGCCACCGCCGCCACCGTCGCCCCCGCAGTCGACGCGCCCCCGCAGCCCCCGACGCCCCGGTCCGCTGCACCCACGACCACCGCGCGCGCACGCGAGAGAGAGAGAGCGAGGGAGGAAAGAGAGAGAGAGAGAGAGAGAGAGAGAGAGAGAGAGAGAGGGGAGAGGGAGAGGGGAATACCTTTGGGAGAGAGAGAGGAGAGGGGGTCGCCGATCACCGCTGCGGGAGAGAGAGGAGAGGGGGTCGCCGATCGATCACCGGGGGAGGAGAGAGAGAGAGAGAGGAGAGTGAAATTTGGGGGGAATGAAAAAGTTCCCCCCGTCGTTTCAACTTAAGTCTGGAACGTAAATTTAGCGACGGAGTAGCGACGGATTATTCCGTCGCTAATGCGTCAGTAAATCTCGCGGGGGTAGCGACGGATTATTCCGTCGCTAAGTCGTCAGTAAATCTCGCGCCATATTTTAGGCTTTTGCCGCCAAAATATGCGACGTTCTAGCGACGGATATAAAACCGTCGCTACATGGCCGACTACCTATCGACGGCATAGCGACGGATATGGACATAAAAAAAAAAAAAAAATGTCCATGCTTTCCATCGGTATTCCGTCACAAATCCGTCGGGGATCCGACGGGTGATAGCGACGGAAAATGTCCGTCGCTAAATGACCGTCGCTAAAGTACTGTAATTTGGTAGTGAGTAGGCGTAACCACAGGGGGTTGCATCTCTGTCCGAGAAGATGATGGATCCGTTGTTGTATTATGGGGACGGTCGGCCAGCTGCCGAGGTGTAGGATCCGGACTTGATTGGAGAGGTGGGGTATGGTCAGGTGTTGAATCCTATCGCCAGCAGGGTTGGTATTGTCAGTGGTCATTCTCTGGAAGTTTTAGGATAAAAAACATAAGCAAGGTAGCCTATCTAAATATTTAATAATAATATGTATATATCGGTCCTATGTTGTGGCAATTTGATGTTCTAGTGTTCTAATGTTTCCTAGGTTTTCCTAAGTTGTTGATTAAGGTGACCTGCATGGGCCACCACTAAAAATATGTCACGACCCGATCCCAATTTCTTGGGTCGACTCGGATCATGCCCAGCCTGCACCGTTGTTGAGACGGCGGCAGTAAGCTGTATTCCATATGCAGGTACAATCAACAACATTTGAACTATAATTGCCACAACATTTAATTAAACGATAATATAAACTTGTCCATTACAAAGCTTGTCCACAACTTTAACATAACATTTATTTTATTTAAAAGATAAACTAAAACTCCAAGTAAGCAGAAGTGTCATCATCATCTCCATGGACCTCGTCTGGGAGCACAGCAGGGTACAGCTCCGGGTCGTAGTAACTACTAATCAGCAGCTCTGAGTCATCAATAGAACCTATTGGGTGTGGGGGATCCAGTCAGGAAAGGAGCAAGTACAATTATGAAAATTAACAATTTGCATAATGAATAGAAACTTGCAATATTAAATAATTTTGAAACAATGATTTCCAACTATAAAACAATTGTGATTTGAGTAAGCAGTATCTATGACCGGTTTAGGATGATTCAATTGTATCCTATTGATACGGTCCGGCCTAACCCCGTGTAAAGAGGGGTAAGCTCGCACATTCATTAACTATTTGGCTTTGATCATAGATAACTACGCTACTCCCATTATCCCGATGCAATGATTCAGTATATTACTCTAGGAGAGAGTACGTGTAACAGTTGTGTATTTAACATGCAAAATTTCTAATATTAATTAAACTGCAATTAACCACAACCGTACTTGCCTTGATTTAAACTGGACTTCGATGGATGTTCCGAAAAGGTGCTAGTTACGCCTTCGTAATCCTACAAATGGAGCATCTATACTTATCAAACTGCTTCAACCAACTAAGTATACTAATTTTCAATCTCTATTATCTTTCCTAATAAATTTTATCCTTTTTATTCTAATTAGAACACAATTATCGGATGGTTTACTATTTACAAAAAAATATCAATTAATCCTTTTCTTTTTGGAAACTTGCAATTTTCATTTAAATTATTAAAACTTGCATTTTGTACATAAATTAATATTTATTTAATAAGTGAGAAAATCACTAATTTCTAATCTTTATGAAAATATGTAAATATAGATAATTATTCTACTTTTTACGTTACACTACGACATCCAGAAAAGAAAAAAATAAATCCTAACTATTTCATTTTCCAGCACGAGCAAATGAGTAATTGGGCTTATGCCCTTACAACCCAATTTACATGAATGAAATAAGACGAAAATATAGTTAGTCTCAAAAGTACAATTTCTAATTTAAATTATATAAAAATTTGTGAGTCTCAGACTCTGGTCCATTCTTCACATTCAACTACTCTGCCTCAACGTCCGGTCGAACCGGTGCGTTTGCATTTCGCTGGGGTCCAGTGACCGTTAAGGTCGTCGCCCAAAAATATTATTATTAAAATAATATTTTTATATCGAAAATTATTTTTTAAAAAAATCATTTTTATTATTTTGCAAAATTTTCGGCAGCATCTCCTCTGTTTTTGGTCAACCCAAAAACTGGAAATGTGCCGTAAACCTGCAAAATAACTCCAAAACCCGAATTTTATATAAACAACCATATAATATTTTTTTCCAAGTCAACCAGTACTGAAACCAATACCAGAACCAACTTCCCAAGGGAAAAAACCAATATCAGCATAATACCAAAATCCCAAAATACCAACAGAATCAACAACAGAACCAAAATTGCAATTATTCGGAAATTCCGAAGAGGACAATTTCCGAAACTAATCCCAAAAATCTCGAGATCGAATAGTAAAACTCAGAAGTAAGAAATCTAATCATTCTCCAGAGTTCCTTCCGAAGGGTTCTCGGAAATCCGACTTTTCGAAGAAACTTCGGAATCAAAAATAGTAACGTAATTGTTACGTTGCTGGAAATTCCGAATTTCCCTGGAATTGGGTTGGACCAGTTCATCATAGACTAAAGATAATAATTGGGTCAGAGTGTACCGACAATGGAAACCGACGGGAACGTCACGTTGCGGAGACGGAACCCGAAGACGTCGTCGAACAGCGAACCGGAAGAGTTCGGGACGAACAGGGGCGGTCTCCGGGGTGAACGCCGGTGAGGGGTGGTGCTGGACGGCCTGGCCGAGCTGTCGCCGGCGGTCGTGGGTCGCCGGAAAGCGAACGGTGTCCACGGGGAGGGGCGGCGACAGTCGGGTACGGCCCAGGGGTCAGGGCTCGGCCGGATCGGGTCGGATCGACTCCGAGAAGCCTCGGAAAACTCTAGATCTCACCAGAAATGGTGGGATCTCTCAGAAATTTGGAAATGAGTGGAGATGGAGATAGAAGAGGGGGTTTAAATAGAAGTAGAAATTGGGGGTTACCGGACTTGGGAAGGCGAAGGGGTGGCCGACCATCAAAACACCGACGACGGAGCGTTTGGAAAGCTTCGGAAAGAAAACCAAAATTCCTTCGGTTGAAGGAATTCCAACCAACAGAGCAAATGAAGCCATTAATCTCTCTCTACAAGTGCTGTAGACACTTAAACAAAGTTTGGGTTTATAAAGTTAAAAAGGTTAAAGGGTTTTGCAACCCATTAAGAATATGGGTTGGGCCCATATACAAGGCTTGGGTTTAATAGCTTCATGGCTTGTAAGAGTCAAGTAAAAAAATTGTTTGGTTTTTTAGAATAAATGAAAAACTTTTGGTTTATAAAATTAGAATTTGGAACTAACAGGATTTTAAAATAATTTTCCTCTTTTAACAATTTAATCAATATTTGTTTAAAAAAAAATTAAAGCCCAAATTTTTTTTTTTGAGTTCGGGTCTAGCTAACACTCAAAAATCCTTGTTATTAATTTTGAAAATAAATTAATTTTACACTTAAATAAACATTATAAATTTTAACTAATTATCTAACATTATTCTAGTAAAAAGCAATTTAAAAATTAGAGAGAAAAATGCAATTTAAAATTATGGGTTTCACAGTAAGGCTACTATAGGCTCCTTTCTCTTGCCCTTCTACTGAGTCTTGGCGTGCCCCTCCTTAGGCGACGTAGTCCTCTACTGGACGTTCTCGAATTTCGACATGGCACCAACTGACCTGCACACTGATACGCTTGTCACAAACTTAGTATTTTTTACACTTTGACCCATATAACGCACATGCTTCCTACTCGAAGATCCGTACCAGCCTTCCCCAAAAGTTTAGCTAGATTGTTAAGGCAAAAATGAGAACAATATGGAGCAAAAGAGAGAGATTGAAAGATATAAAATTTACTATAAATAGAGTGTTTAAAACTTCTTAGGTGGTGAGAAAAAATGAGCCCCTACTTATTTATGGTGCCTCAAAGGACTTGTAAGAAGCTTCTGGAAATAAAGTACTTGGGGATTATTCTAGGGCCTAGATATTTTTTGAGGAAGTCTCTAGAACATCTAAAAAGCTATGGAGGCTTCATGAATCTTCGAGAAGATTCCAACACATTATGGAAGACTCTGGAAGCTTCCAGCAAAATTTTGGTCCATAGAGGGTTACGCAAATCTGTCTTGGTAGAGCAAAAAATCTTGGGCGTGACATGCACCATGTGTGGAGTAACGGTTGAGTCCAAGGACCATCTATTCTTCTGTTGCAATTGGGACATTTAAAATAGCCATCGCATCAAGATAGTCCTTCTCAAATCGTCTCAAAGTCGTCTCAAAGAGGCATTGACTTTATCATGAAGGAAGTTAAAGCTCAAAAAGGAAAGGGGTCTATTGAATACAGAAGGATTCAGCTTGCCATGAGATCGGTGGTTTGGCATGTTTGGCGTGACGAAATAGACGAATCTTAAGGGTACTTTCCTCGGTAAGTTTGTTGTACAGAGAAACATAGAGGCCAACATAGACATCCTTGATCCACGATGATAGTTTTTTGTGCACTGTGGTGGGTTTAAGGTTTCATCGACAAGAATTACCTTCTTCGAATATATATATATATTTACGAAAGGGCCCCCCATATATATATATATATATATATATATATATATATATATATATATATATATATATATATATATATATATTTTTATATATATATATATATATATATATATATTACTAAAATGAGCAAAACTGGTTATTTTGCTCATTTTCAGTAATATATATATATATATATATATATATATATATATATATATATATATATATATATTACTGAAAATGAGCAAAACTGGTTACGAAAGGGCCCCCCATATATATATATATATATATATATATATATATATATATATATATATATATCAGAGTGAGGCATATGCCCCTCGGAGGTTACTAGTTCAAGCAACAGGGCAAGTGCTTTAATTTTTTGTAGGAGAATTAAGTGAGGAGGGTGTGTACATATATATGCTCAAGTGGTCATCACTCCTCTCGGCACTAATTATAATGTTCTTTACCACTTCACCCACATCTTCCTCACTTGGTTAACCATGGCTCCATTTTTGTATGTAAATTTATTTTATTAGCATCAATTTTTTTGGACAGCCCACAGAGACTGGTTTGGTATTTGTTTGTTTAACTATCCAAAATGAGTACACGGTCAATGTGAATATTTACCTCTATTATTTGCAGTCATTGTATTCTACTCTATTTGTTAATTTTTTGTGTCATAGAAATTGATTTGTATTTGGTAACTTAATTGGTATAAAAAAAATTTGATGACAACAAATCAGTGAGAGTTGATATGCAATTAGCCCATATCGGCCATGTAAGTAAATGTGCAAATGTGTCAGGTCAGTTTAAATCAGTGGTTTAAAAACCAGATCGGATTGGATCGGCCGGTTGAACTGGTCAACCTGTGAACCAGTAGCTTTTTCATATAGATCTAATATTGGCCGACTTTTTTCTCCAAAAAATAGGTCAACCTGGTCGGTTAGATCATCGAACCATCTGACACAGTTGAATTTTGAACCAGTTTGACTCTGACTGGACTTTTGACTTGTTTTTGAATTTACATGCAATCGAAGTTAATATATTTATTTTTTTGACTAATTCTAATATGGCAAACGTGCAAACTTCTAAGTAATATATATGTAGTTATGTACTATGTAATATATTCAATGTAAGAATGTAAGTATATATAACAAATTTAACCCAGATTAACCCTCTAGTTGGAGCCATTTGATCTAACCCATTGTCATGACCTGATCAATCTCCGGTCCGATTTTTAAAACATAGGTTTAAATATTTATAGTGCCTCAAGGGGCTTACATGAAGCTTTTGGAAACAGAATATTCCAGAAATTATTCTAGGGCCTAGATATTTCCTCGAGAAAGTATCTAGAATATATAGAAAGCTATGGAGACTTCATGAATCTTCAAGAAGGTCCCACCACATTCCGTAGGACTTTGGGAGCTTCCAGCAAAACCCTGGTCCGTATAAGGTTATGCAGATCCGTCTCGGTGGGGCAAAAAATCTTGGATGTGACACTCTCCCCGATCTGTTTCGTCGACGCCCTTGTCGATGGGTACACTAAGTCTCGGAACGACGTCTACTCCCGTAGGTATGGTCATCATGTGTCGTTCCTTCTTCGTGCATTTCATGAGGCACTTTTCAGACTTTTCCTTCTTCTCCTCAAGATCGGAAGTAAACTGGTTTGCCATACCAACTATGACAATGGTCTGTACCCTCCTCGGCACAAAAAGAGGCTCGTGTAGGCTGTTAGGTCGTCGATCTACCTCATCTCATGGCTACACATAGTTCTCCACACCTCTGCGCATGTGAGTCCATTGCAACTTTTATAAACCCTTGGACCCATTATTTTGTTTATTTTATTATTATTCCTTTTTGTTCTAAAAACACAAATGATATATAGGATTACGAGTTTTGTCCATTCAAATTTATAAAGAGATAAAGGGCTTTTAGGTAAAACTGTTTAGAGAGAGGTGTTGTAAAACAAATCCTTACTAAGGTTCTTTAGTGTAAAGCTTAAGAATTCAAATTCCTTTCAAATTGGCCGACCCTTTTATACGAGCAGTCGGTATCCAAAACCTTCTGTTAAAAATCAAGATGTTCTCAAATCAACATAGACAAATCCAAATCTAAATTTGAAACTCGATTCCCTCTATCAAATCTTCCCTTTATCAAATTTAAACATCACATATATATATGGAGTGAAGCAGCCGTCCTTTTTCCCTCTTCTTCCCATCACAATAATCTTAGGAATAGACAGAGGATCAATCAAGGGACCAATCGAACGAGAAAGTCAACTAAAGAGGTACGCCAACCTACTCCTATTTACAGTTCTTCATTAATGTCTTAAAGTGTTTGATATGTTGCCTAAGAAAAAGGATAGATAGGATTGGAACATTCATGACTTGTCCCACAGATTCGACAACAGTAAGGAGTCGAGACCAACTAGTATTAGAGTCTACTCTTGAAGTCATTTTCGACCATTGGTATCAGTTGATGTCGGATTCGACAGTGGTATCTGATTAAACACCTTATAACCACATCAGACCGTAAGTATCGGATTGATACTTAACTCAAATCTAACCTTAAGCCCAGAATGGTACTTGGTACCATACCTGCTGATTGTATCCGAGAGATACCTAGCCTCATATTCGATATTGTACCAATATGGATACTTGTGATCTCGACCATGCGATATAGGTCAGACGGAGACACTGTACTGTTTGGTTATCCATTAGGTACTACTATGTTAGGATCTTCTCATACCCCATAGCCACTATTAATTTGGATTTTACTTTGTACCCAAACTGATATTAATGTACGAGTTTTCCTTATTATTTCGTAGAAACTGATACATGAACCATTCACATTGATACTGACCTAGACTTCCCTAGTATCCAATTGATACTGGCATAGGGACTCCCTCTGGTATCAAACGGTTCCTGATAGATGATGAGACACGGACCCACACCCGTTCCAAACCAGAACCTTAACCTGGCGCCTTAGACTAACTCAACAATATGCCTTGATGCTACTATTGTCGTTGTTGCTTATTCCATCTACTTGTCGTTAGGACTTTAAAGCATATCCTAAATTACATTTTTGATTTGACTCTTGAGACAATAAATTTGTGCATCCAGGGGGAAAACCAATGCATCAGTTAATAGGCCAAGCAACAGTAGTCGAGTAGAGGATTTAGGCTTGGGGAAAATTTGAGAGAAAGATACATTGATGTATCTGCAAGCCATATTAGCTGATACGAGGAGATATTAAATGACAACAGCCAAACCACATGTGCAACTAAATGTTCCTATACTAGTGTAAGATTATGCAGATGTATATATTATCCATTAGTTCATTAGTTAGAACAATACTTGTAAATACGCAAGGATTTGGTTAATACAAGTTTAAGCATCCTATATCGGTTAGCACACGATACGTTATGTACCTATAACATATCATATGGGGTATCAGACCTGATGAGAAGAAGTTGGGTCATAGAGTCCATATAGGGATACATGTGCACTCATGAGGTACCAGTCTGCGCTTGAGTGTATTAGACAAATAAGAGACCTTAATAGGACTTGATTTCATATGGTAATAGCCAAGAACGTGGCTTGAACCAGAGTATCACAGAGACTCGAGTGTGGGTATACACGTGCTATGTGTCAGCTAGTGTCGAGTAAGGGTGTGTGTCAAAGGTGAGAATAATGTGTGACAGTGAGTTAGAAAAAGGGAAAAGCCTATTGGATTATTAGAATATACATGGGTATTACTTAAATGTTCCAGTATAGAGAGGATTGTTCTGTCTCACCTATAACAGTAAAATAGATATAGATAATATTTATAAAGGATATACAAGTAACTAAAGGGACCTAGGAAGAAGGGTAGTTAGGTTCAGTCTTCTCTAAGAGTTGTAAGTACAACAGAGGATAAGGAAGGACATGAGTACAGCAGCAGTTGCTATGCAAAGCAACTATAAAGTGCAAGAGTACAAGTAAAGGGGTGTGCCTATACCACTGTAGCAGAGAGTATCCTATATTAAATATTGGGGAGTTTGAGTATCTATCTAATAGGTAGGGGAGTCTAATACCTCGAGAACAAAAGGGTAAGATACACAGAAACTAGGAGAGGAAAGTCATGTGAGTCATTAAGGGGTATGCCAATATGAAGGTATACATGTAAATTTACCTAGTGTTCAGATTCTACATTGTACAGATGGGCTAAGTTGAAATTTGAGATCATGTATCAGGAAAGGAGCATAGGCTAGTCAGTAGGTAAATGTTCTTGAGTGGTTTCTTGATGGTGTAGGCCTACCAATGCACAGATAGAAGCCATACCTCCTATAACCTACAGGTAGCAAGATATTAAGTACATATTCAGGTTGGGGTCGAACAGGGGTTATGGTCTTAGCAATATATAAACAGTACTAAACCCTATGGCTAGATGGGTTGCTTATGACTTACAGATAAGTGTTAGTGCTAAATTGAAGTATTCTTGTTTAGGTATAGCAGAGGATGCCATTAGGTAACCCACAAGGTGTGTTCAAATTGGTAAACCCTGACTTGAATGTCAGATTTGTGCAAACCCAAGTGCAAGAGTAAGTAAGGAGAGGTTTGTATCCTAGGCATTTGTCATAAGAGTGAACATTCCTAAGCTGTGTCAGTATTACATAGGTTGAAGTGGGCATGATTAGAAACTGGGTACCTTATGTGTATGTGCAAAATGAAGTATACATTAGATAGGAGCTATAAGTAACTTAGATGGTTTGTCTATCAAACTAAGGAAATCAAATTGACTTAGGAATTGCCCTAGAAACCTAATAAGCCAATAGATAGTGGATTTTTTATGTGTATTCAACCTTTGACATTTGTAAAATCATACAACAGGTTACTTGGACCTCGATACGAATTCTGATCCGTACCCACAGCTCAGGACCACAGGCAAGTATACATTGCTGAAACGTTACAGTATTTACATGTTTTCCTTTCCTATTGTATTCCTTTTCATATTGTACTTGGTTTATCATCTAATGCGTCACTTGTTTTATAGATTTACGTGCACGTATAGGATACTATTCTTTTCCTTTGCTTTTTTATTGGTCTTCTTCATGTTCACCGTGTCTTGCGATAGAGTTGTCAGCCATGATTCCTTGACTTGACTTGATATTGATTGATTGATTGACTTGACTCGTGACATTCTATGTTGGGAGTATCTTTTATTGTACTACGGTTTATAAAATTTTACTTGACCTTATATTCCTTTAGGAAAGGAGATTGATTCTAGGATTAGCTATTCTCGATTGGGAGTATCTTGTATTGTACTACAATCGAGACATACTGGGAGTATCTTGCATTGTACTACAATCTATAGGAGTTATTCGATTGATTGATAGCCAAGTCTAGTATTACATTTCCATATGACATGTCGTTTCTTAGATGTTCTTCTCGTACTGTTCTTATCTTCCATACATGTTACTGTCATATTAGTAGGCATATTTTATGTATCTTGCTAGTCCTCTGAGGACCTGATGATCTTTTCAGGTTTAGTCGAGTTTGAGCCAGGTGCAGATGGGTAGGTATATGAGTCGCGTTACGGTACCACTGCAGCTGATGATGCCATTGATGATTAGCGTAGTTGGATCATGTTGTTCTATTTCATGTCTCTATTTTATTTTCGTCTACTGGTAGTGGATTTGTATCCACCGGATGTAACTTGAATTCTGGATAAACTTGATACTTCATATTATCATTCATTATTTAGGCTCATTTGAGTTAGTTGTATTCTCTGATTTCTGTGGATGAGATATAGATTGCCTCGAATGTTCTAGATTCTAGACAACGTTCTACCGCCAATACTGTGGCGTAGGCTGGACTTGGACACAGACTTGTATCCGAAAAGCGGGTACGGTCGTGACAAGTTTTTTTGGTGGCCCATGCAGGTCTACGTTAATCACTTTGGTTATATTTCAGTACCGACGTAAGCCTGCAAATAGGATTAGACACTTAGGATCTCATCTACATGCCTTGACACATTATTGGACTCCATCTTTGGTTTTGTTGAATCTTTGACTTGCATCTTGCTTAAAATCTTCATACCGTCTAATATTTTATTTTATTGCAGTAAATGGATTCTCAAGACAGGAACAACGCTCTCCTGAATACCCCACTGACGTGGGGACGCCATCTTACTCATCAGGGCGACCCGGCTCAACCGTAATACTTAAGGTTCCGCAGAGACGACATTCCACCACCCCCGCAGTTCCCTCCGCAGACTCTACCACCAACACCTGTTCTGCCTCCAGCACCTGCTCCACCATCAGTACATGTTCTCCATCCAGCACATGTTCCACATCCAGTACCTACCATGCACCTAGCACCAGCGATGTATCTATCTCCCACCATGCATCCAGCACCCGTTATGTATCCAGCTCCCACCATACACCCAGTACCTGTTATGCATCCAGCACCTGTCGTGTATCCAACACATGTTCTGCCTCTGCCACTTGCACTGGACAATGTTACGCTCATGGGGATCTTCCAGTAGCTCATCACTTCCCAGACGGCGCAAGCCAACATATTCTACGACACTTTGAGAGAGGCTCTTCAGACTAGAGATGCTCCCCGACCGCGCCCTGGAACTTCCAAGAACTTCATGGACCTTAGGCCCAAGGAATTTAATAGGACAGAAGGGATTCTCTACGCAGATGAGTGGTTAGAGAATGTGGATCGATTTCTTCGGATGGCCCGAGTACCTGAAGACCTGAAGATCGAGTCAGCCAGCATGCAGCTTTACGACATCGCCCACTTATGGTATAGAGATGAGCCCCGATTTGCCGCACCCGTCGTGACTTAGGAATAGTTCAAGGAGATGTTCAAGAAGAAGTTCTATCCCGACGTAGCTCGAGAGGCATTGGAGAGTCAGTTCGAGAGTCTAGAGCAGGGCAACCTCACCATCGACGAGTACATCGCAGATTTTTCTCGCCTCGACCGCTTCGCAGAGAGCATGACCCCTACAAGCAAGGCTCGAAAGTTTAAGAAGGGATTATCCTACGAGATTCGCCTAGCCATCGCCACCAGTCAAGCCACCACATACGAGGGGATCTTGAAGGTTGCACAAGCAGTTGAGAAAGAGCTGGAGCGCAAGCCGAAGAGAGACCGATATGCTTATGGAGGAGGCAGCAGCCAATCGGGAGCGACGAAACATCCCAATGTCCCAAAGAAGACTTCACTGCAGCAGTATCATCAGCAACCAGGAGCCGTCCCATACCTGAATCGAGAGCTTCCAATATGTCAGTATTGCAGAAAGAAGGGACATAGCGAGAGCGATTAACATTGGAGACTAGGCCATTGTTTAAACTGTGGTTTAGAACAACATCAATCTCGAGATTGCCCAAAGCGTCGACCTGTAGCACCGAGAGGACAAGCTTTTTCCATGATCATGGAGGATACGACGGCACCACTAGGAGCAGCTGATGGTAATTCCTAGTAGATTATAGCAGTAGGATTATTGATAGGCCTATATTAGACATTGGCTTGTGAGTACTTGAAATATTCTAATGGCAATATTTAGATTCCTTTTAGTAGACCATAATCGTATAGGTTTGCACCCTCGTTTTCATTAAATTTCGAGGACAAAATTTTTGCAAGGGGGATAGATTTGTAAACCCTTGGACCCATTATTTTGTTCATTTTATTATTATTCCTTTTTATTCTAAAAACACAAATGATATATTGGATTATGAGTTTTGTCCATTCAAATTTATAAAGAGATAATGGGCTTTTAGGAAAAACTATTAACAGAGAGGTGTTGTAAAACAAATCCTCACTATGGGCTTTAGTGTAAAGCTTAGGAATTCAAATTCCTTTCAAATTGGCCTACCCTTTTATACGAGCAGTCGGCATCCAAAACCTTCTGTTGGAATTCAAGATGTTCTCAAATCAATGATAGACAAATCCAAATCTGAATTTGAAACTCGATTCCCTCTATCAAATCTTCCCTTAATCAAATCTAAACATCACATATATATGGAGTGAAGTAGCCGTCCTTTTCCCCTCTTCTTCCCATCACAAGAAGCTAAGGAATAGGCAGAGGATCAATCAAGGGACCAATCAAACAAGAAATTCAACTAAAGAGGTACGCCATGTTGGGTTTGTAGCCTTTTGTTTTGGTTTTTAGTCCCACATCGGCTAGAAAGGAATGTGTATCTCCATATATATGAGTCTTTTCTCTTTATGGAGATGCACATGTAGTGCACATGGGTGTGTGCCATGTGGGATTAATTATTAATGGTATAAAGGCTTAATCAACAATTAAGAAGCTGTAAGCTTTTTGCTCTTGGAAATTTATTTCCATGGAGCTAAGCTCCGTAGGAGCTTAGCGACTCGGACTCGGACTCGGACTCGGGCTCGGGCTCGGGCTCGGGCTCAAGGGCTCATGAGGCGTAATGTGGCATTTTGTTGGCGCACTTAGCACGTCAGCATCGTCGCTAGGCGCATAGTGCACTTAAGTTGCGCTCGTTGCGCGAGCCACTTGCGCGACCACGTTGCACGGCCCGTTACGCGAGCCCAGTTACGCTGGCCCAGTTACGCAGCCCAGTACGCCCAGTGTGCGCAGCGTACGCAGCGTGCGTAGAGTGCGCAGTGTGCGCAGCGTACGCAGTGTGCGTAGAGTGCGTAGTGTGCGTATGGCTGGCTGCATATTAGAGCGGGAACGGTTGCAGCATTTGCTGCACATTCAGGAGTGGTTCTGCCACTACCCTGAAGTTCAGGCAACTGCTTGGCAACCGCCCCGTGGGCTATATATACAGGTTCTCTCCTCTCTCTGAGTGTAGGAGTAATCAGAATTCCAGGGAGAAAAACTCTAAGTGTTCTTTAACACAACAGAGTAGTGAGCGTGTTCTTTAACACAAACACTAGTACTTTTTAGTACGTGTGGGTTCTGTTACTTCAAACAGAGAGAGAAGAGTAGAGCCATTGCCAGAGGAGTTCGCCGTCTTCCGAGGAGTCAGAAGAGCAGGAGTGTTCCAAGGTTTTCCGTCAACCTTGCTGGTTCCTGGAAGCTGTTCGCAGAGGTCGAATAAAGCTTTGAGCAACAGTGATAATTCACCCCAGCATTTCCATCTCTCGCCTGTCATCCTTCTGTTGCCTTTAGCAGTTCTGTCAGTATCTTCTTTTTAGAAGGTACTACTGCCAGTTTGCTACGATCACGAAAATCTCTTTAGATTATTCGTGTATTACGATATCTTTTTAGATCTCGTAATTTGCAGAATCCTTCTGGATCTCTGTTGCAAAACCTTTTTTAAGGAATTGCATTTGAAACGTTGTCTTTACAACTGTTTCAGTTTCTGTATTTTCCATCGAATAGCGTGCCCCGGCGTTCCCGGAAATAACACGCCAACCTACTCCTATTTACAGTTCTTGATTAATGTCTTAAAGTGTTCGATATGTTGCCGAAGAAGAAAGATAGATAGGATTGGAACATTCATGCACTGTCCCACGGATTCGACAATAGTAAGGAGTCGAGACCAGTTAGTATCAGAGTTACTCTTGAAGTCATTTTCAACCATTGGTATCAGTTGATGTCGAATCCGACAGTGGTATCTGATTAAACACCTGATAACCACATATGTAAACCCCCTAAATTTTTACTATGATTTAAAAAAAAATTGGTAATAATTTTTGTTTTTTTTTGTATTTATACATCCCGTGCGAAGACGTATATGCGAAGTATATTTTAAAATAGTAAAAAGTAAATATTTTATTTATTGCATCGCGTCGAGATTGCCAAACTTTATTTTGTTTATTTATTTATAAAAAGGGCTATTTTATTTTATGTTACAAATATAAGTAGTAATTTAGAAAACTATTGTTTATGTAAATATATTATTTGTGTGCAAGTGACATAAAATTTATTTCATGTCCACTTTGATTTTACGAATACGAATTATAATTATTTTATTGCAAAATAATATTTCAAACATTTAAACATTTATCATGATTTTCGAAATTAATTATTATTATATTTTAATATTTATGAAAAGATATTTAAATTTTTTTTATTTAATATTTGATTAATTATGATTATTTAAATTGGAAAAGATTTTATTTTAAATAGACTTTAATTAATGTAAGTTTTATCTAGATTGATTCGGATTTGATTGATTAAATTCTAAATCGATTTGAATGAAAAGATGGAATTATCCATTGTGGTTTAAACCATTACAAATCCTTATCCAACTGAGAGCACCACCTCATATATATAAGGAATGGCTCCTTGCTCCTTTTCCATACAAATCTCACAACTCCAAATTTCCACCACAATCAGATTGTGCATCGTGTCCGTGTCGTCCTCCCTTTCCACTATATTTTTTACTACAAATACATTGGTTCTCCGTGTCCGACAACCCCGGACACACTCGTCCCGTGTCTCGTAGGACACAACACCGCCCTTTCCACCACGGCTTCTCCGCTTAGCCCCTCCTTCCATACACCGCCGCCACCAAGGCCATTACCACCACCCGCGGTCGTTCTCAGCCACCACCGAACCTTTTCCCCTCTGCGCAACCACTTCGAATACCACCATGTCCCCAACACCTCCGCCTTCACTAGCCCCCCTCCACCGGGGTAACCCGCCACTACCAACGTCAATGCCGTCATCACCAAAATTTCTCCACCGCGGTGAACCCCAACCTCCGCCTATCACCAGCAACCTCCAGCATCACCACCATCACCACCATCTCCTCTAAGGCTAGGCCACCTCCTCTGCCACCGCTCGACAGAGAGGACACCAGCCTACAAGACCACAGCGCCCCCGTCGTTGTCGTCGTCTCCACCAGCGAAATCCCGGCCAAACTATTGTACCTGTCCACCGCCACCATCCGACCATCACTACCACCATCAGCCAAAACCGCCCCCGCCATGGCCATCGCCGGCCGCAGCTGCCCCCAAAACCAAACCAACCACTATCACCAAAAATCCCAAACACCAAAGAGAAGAAGAACATATCATAAATAGTAGGAACCCGACCTTACCTCCGTATAGTCGAGCCTCTCTGACAACCTCGGGTATGTGTGCGTCGCGTTGTCGTAGCCGGACGTAGTCACCACCGCCGCCTTCTGCCCCTCCGGTCAAGCCTCCGTCGGCGCAAGTCCGCCCGCGAACCCCCGACCACATCCTTCGGGCTTGCCGCGGTCGGCGCCCCAGAACCCTCCGCTTGGCCTCATTGTCCGGCGCCTCCCTCCGCACCGTAGTCGGAACCCTGGCGCCTTCGACATCGTTCGCCGCCCGGATCCCGCGCCCTCCTTGAGCGCCGCCCGCCGCGCGACTCTGCCTCCCCTTTGCCGTTCTCGGCCACCGGTGATGCACAGCCCCGCTCAACCTCTCGCTCTCTCCCTCTCCCAGCTCGCAGTGTCAGCACTCGAGTTTGGAGGAAAACCCCTCTCCCCCGTAAGTATTCCCCTCCCTTTCCTTCACCAACTCTCCTTTCCTCACCACACTCTCTCAGAGCCACTTTCTTTCATTCTTTTGATTTTGCTCTCTCACAGAGAGGAGCTACTGCTGAGTATGTGGTTTTATGTATTACTATTATTAGTATCATAATTAGTACTAAAGTTATTATTACTTTTATTATTAAAGTCATTACTTATTATTATTATTATTATTATTATTATTATTATTATTATTATTATTATTATTATTACTACTACTACTTTATATTTTGTTTTGTTTTGTTTGTTGGGTGTTATTGGGTTCTTCTGATCCCATTTTAGGTTATTATTATTATTATTATTATTGCTATATCTTTATGAAAAAAATGCATTTAATAAATTCTAAAGTTGTATATACATACATTAGCCATTATAGCAATATTATTTAATATTTCAAAATTTATATATTTAAAAATAATAATAATAATAATAATAATAATAATAATAATAATAATAATAATAATAATAGACTTGGACCTATAGTTATTTTCAAATTTTTGAAGCCCTACAAATATTTGCTCTACTATTTTCTGAGTATAGTTTCTACCTAAAAATTATTTGTTTTATAAGCTTTAATTTTAGCACTAAAAAGTTTCTAGCTTTATATATATATATTGTTCTAGAATGATTTTTGAATTTGTAATATATATATATATATATATATATATATATATATATATATATATATATATATATATATATATATATATATATATATATATATATATATTTTACTAATAAAACTTTTATCTAAAAAGTCCTATTTCTACAAACTAGAGTATTTTAGCGAAAATTGATTTTGATATTTTAAGCATTTTAAAAAATATTTTAACTAATAAAAGCTAGTTTCAAACATTATCAATAGTTCCTAAAATAGTATATGAATCTTTTACTCCAAATTTCTCTTCAATTCTCGTCATAGATCATGACTGATCACGCGTTTCTCTTTCTCATGAAATTTTGGACCTTATCCCTCGATCCCGATTATTGGACAAAACAGGACTTGTCGGATTATCGCACCACACCAGGATTCACACCAGGCAAGATACCTTGCCATTACTGTTTATTTACTTGCTCAATATCATGCATGTTTTAACTTATTATTTAGTTCTAGCAAATATAAATTGCTCCTTCAAAACTGTATGTAGATGCAAATTACTATGTTTTTAGATACTCTATTATTTTATGCATTTAACCTAGAGTTAAGGCACCATCCTATATTTGTGTTGCATTCATTAACCTTGACACCTGTGTGCCACGAAGTCGCGAGTCGCAGATAGATACGGACTTGCGTACTGACTGATCATCGGTGCGTATAGACTGTGCGTTAGGATATAACTGCTAATAGATTTGTATAGAAGACTTAGCAGTTATTAAGACCAAAACAGTATCGTGGAAACGATACATATTATGTGTCATGGAGACGACACATGTATAGTATCATTAGGGGTGAGGAGACAGCTATTAGCATAGGGGCTACATTTTATTTTCATACACATTTTTGGGTCGATAGCAACTCGTACGAGCGCTACTTACTGCCTCGGGACCGATAGTGACTCAGATGATAGCTACTTACTGCCATGGCTGATAGTGACTCGGATGAGCGCTACTTACTGCTACTTCTCCCTTTTATTTGCGTTGTTGATCATAAAGCCCCTGCATGGAACGTTGTCTCCAAAGTACATTATTTCACATAGAATGGTTAAGGACCTTTACATGTTTAGGCATATGTACATTTATGTTGAGCTATTTATATTCAATTTATGGCATGATATTATGTGTCTTGTTATGTCCCTCTGAGGACTTTGTGATCTCTTTAGGTGTGCGTTCTTGTCTTCCCGCATGTATTCTAGCCAAGGTCGTGATCTTCTCTATTTCGTCGAAGATGACGTGTCTTGGATCATTCTTTGCTACTCTTGACAAATCATCTTAATTGCCATGTATTACTTTTCTTTTTATTAGTTGGTAGTGGATTTGTCTTCGCCCAACGACTTATATAAAAGACAATTCAAAGTTGATTTTTATCATTATTCATTTGCTTTGTGGATGAGATTTAGTTGTCATGGTTTACTGTATGTTACAGCTTATGTATACATACGAGAGTTTCATATATTGGAGTATACTTTATATGTATGCAGTTGGCATGTCTACGTACTTAGTCCTAAGTATTTTGGGACTGGGGCGTTACATGTTTTTGTGATGGCCCATGCAGGTCGAATTTATCACTTCGGTTACGTTACTGTACCGATGTGAGCCTGCATATAGGATTAGAGTCTAGGATCTCATCCACCTGCTTGATCTCCTTCTTGACCCCAAATTTCGAACTCTCGATTGACTTTTTTGATTCGCCTCTTGCTTGAACTCTTTCTACCGTAATCTTTATTTCCGGTGCCTAATAATGGTTAGGAAGATAACTACACAAGTATATGCTCATAGGTCAACATTTGGTTAGAAGGACTAAGTTAGCAATTAGTATGCCTTAGAGACCCTATTTTAGTTATAAAAGGCATTATATAACTTAAGGATCGAGGAACCCTATGTTCCTAAAAAGTATAATCTTAAGGATTACTTAATTCTAAGTTGGGTAGTAGAGATGGAGATAATTCTATTTTGATACTGTTAAAGGATTGATAGATTCTATAAAGAATTGAGAAAACAAATTTTTGATTTTTTGATTTTTGATATTTGAAATAGATATGATTTATTGGGATATGAAATCGATTTGAGAAATATCTTAAGTTTTAAATTGTATCGCATGATTTACGGTTGAGTTTAAGTTGGATTGATTCATATCATGCTAAAGTTTATCTCGGGATTTTTTATAAAGAGTTTTAAAATTTCTAAGTTATGATTTGTTAGACGACCTCAAACGACTAAAGAAGTTGGAAGTTTTGTAAGTGCATTTTGAGAAAAACAAATAAAAATAATTATGATTCACGATTGATAAGATTATTTGAACCATGAGTTTAAAGTTGGATTGCTAAAATTACAACTTTTGGGAAAAGTTATTAATGACATAATGAGGGTTTATTTTGAGATTGATTAAAGGAATTGAAACTTTAAATTATGATTATACTTGATGACGTAAAGTGATTAGAACTTTTGATGGATTATTTTGAGAATCATATTGAGAATTTTATGGAAGCTCAAATTTAGGAATTTAGACTTATAAGGATAGGCAACCAAGATAGACATGAGGTCACTCTAATGAGATAGAAGTATTCCACATTAACTTGTCATACCACCTATGATTATGAGGTTGCATATACACAATTGTAGTTAGTCATCGACCAAACCATGTGACTGTATCTTCATCTTGACTTACTCGTCCTTTCCTCAAACTAGTCTATCATCATCATCTTCTACTCGTTTGACACTTGGAAATGATTAGAACCATTCCTTGACCACAACCTTACCTAGGAGACTATCTTTCCTCTAGGAACCATGTCTCACGAGTCTCTAAACTATTTTATTTTGATCTACTTAATTCCTTAAATGCTTAACTTTGTGTTTTGTCTTGATTGCTTAACCCTTGTCCTTTTATTTTCGTACCTTATCTTGATTTGCTTAGACCCATAACATCCTTTACTCTTCATACAATAATTTTGACCCTTATTTATTATCCAAACCCGACCACGGTTGAAGATTTCTTTTCTTTAAACTCCTCCATGATTCGTGCAACCTTGTTTCTTATATGATCCCCTTGTGCATTCGCCCTTCAATTATACATGGCTAGATTAGAAATTTTCATAAAGGAGATTAGCAGTATAGTTAAATTAAAGGATTGTGTGATTACAAGGCATAAGTTGAAATATGTGATAAGTGCTAGTAGATGGAATTGAGGAATGTGATATTATATTTTCTTGAGATTTACAAATTATTTCGGAAATTAATCGAATGTTGAAGATGGAAATCTTTACTTTGGTACTTTATAGACAAATTTTTTACATAGATAAACGAGAAGTAATAAGAAGAGTTTAATTTTTGCCATTGACTAAATTGATTGGAGGTTCATTGAAGTTCAAATTATGAGGAGATTATAGATTGAAAATAATATATAGATATGGATATGTTGGAAAAAGAATATTAGAGAAAAAAAATTAAATTTTTATTGAATTTATATCATTGAGATATCGGATTAGATATAAAAATATAAATGGAAAAGAAAAAAAAAGGTTTCAAGAAATTTAAGATTCTATGAAAGGAATTGAAGAGAAAATAATAATGGTGATTATGAGAGATCAAAAACAAATTTAAATTGAGTAAAGAGTTATTTATCACAATTTTTGTCGAGAAGGTTAATAACCTATTTTGGGTCACACAGTTAAAGATTGATGATAGTGTTGAATCTAAATATACACTGATGGTTTGTCATGCTCACGATCATCTATACTATGCCGTGACTTTATTTTTCCCAGTTATCTAAAATTATGATTATTCAAAATTTCTTGTATGCCTATTTCCTGCTAAATCAATTGATTATGATTTCTCACCAATAAAGTCTCTCTATCTTGTCAACCCCGCATACCCTAATTATTCCTATATGTTACTGTCATATTAGTAGGCATGTTTTATGTATCTTGCTAGTCCTCTGAGGACCTGATGATCTCTTCAGGTTTAGCCGAGTTTGAGCTAGGTGCAGACGGACAGGTATATGAGCCGCGTTACGGTACCATGCAGCTGATGATACCATTGATGCTTAGCGTAGGTGGATCCTGTTGTTTTATTTCATGTATCTATTTTATTTATGCCTATTGGTAGTAGATTTGTGTCCATCGGACGTAACTTGAATTCTTGATAAACTTAATACTTCATATTATCATTCATTATTCAGTCTCATTTGAGTTAGTTGTATTCTCTGATTTCTGTGGATGAGATATAGATTGCCTCGAATGTTCTAGATTCATGTGACTTGTGTAAACTAGACAGCATTCTACCGTCGATACTGCGTAGGTTGTACTTGGACACAAACTTTTATCCGAAAAGCGGGTGCGGGTTGTGACAACTTTGTCGACCGAGAATCCATTACGAACTTTGAGCGACTCCTTGCGAAAGACACTCCACTTTGTCACGTCTGCCTCCTCGTAATCCACAACATGCTTCTCCTCACTCGTGCCCAACTTGGTAGCACGATCTGTTGGAGTGGATGGGGTTCCCAACCTATGTGGAGAAGACCCCAGAGTGCGACGAGCGCCATTCGTGTGTCGAAGAAGCTCGAAAAGTAGGCGACGTGGAGTCGCTACTGCTGCTGCTACTGCTCCTGAAGGAGATTCTGGCCTGGGCATGCCAAGTTCGGCCCGAATTCGGTCCCAGGCCGAGTTCTGGCCGAACTCGATCTGGCTCCTCCAGGGTCTGGCGAGTAGGTGCTGGATGCTCGACACAGAGTTCTGGCCGAACTCTGTGTCGTCGGGGCTGAAGCGGATTTTCGGGTGATTTTTCACCATTGGATCTAATCAAACGGTCCAGGTTTGCTGCGGGATTAGGGAGTTAAGTTGAGTTTTCTCAACCCTAATTCATAACGCAAGGTAACACAACTTTTGAGAGAGAAGGAGGCAAGAGTGCCATTACAACTTCGGAGAAGAAGACGGAGGATTGAAGGTCGCCATTCGAAGGAGATCGTGTTCGGGTAATCTCTACTCGTCGTTCTCGCTCTTCGTAGCCTTGTAATCATTGTTCTTATCTTTGAGTGTTGTGGGGATCCGATTTGGATCGGGAGGAGTTTGTAGAGGGTGTAATTCTTCTATTCCATTAGTGGAGGCTTCTCAGGGTTGGACTCCGATCGTCCCGTGGTTTTTCCCGCAAGGGTTTTCCACGTCAAAATTTCTCTGTGTCTGCGTGGATTGTTTTGTATTTTTGTTTTTGGGTTCGTACGTTGTATTGCTCGGTCCTCTCGCAGGTACTCTCCGGTTTGGGGAAAGGTTTCCACGTTTCTTTCCCAATAGAGTGGTATCAAAGCAAGGTTCTGGAATTCAGAAGAAGTGTCAGTAGTTGACAGAGAAACCAGAGAGGAGAGATGGACGCGAAGTCGGTGCGCATGGTGAATCTGAACGGCACCAAATATCACTATTGGCAGAGCAAGATGAAAGATTTGCTATTTGTCAAGAAGCTGCATCTACCCGTGTTTGTATCCGAGAAGCCCAGTGATAAATCCGAGGAGGACTGGACATTCGAGCACATACAGGTGTGTGGGTACATACGGCAGTTTGTAGACGAGAACGTGTACAACCACGTTGCCAATATTGAGCACGCAAAGACATTGTGGGATAAGCTGTAATCCTTGTATGCGAAGAAGACCGGGGTAAACAAATTGTTCCTGATCCGAACGATGATGGGTCTGCGATACAAGGATGGGGTGTCTATTTCGGATCACTTGAGTGAGTTCCAGGGCGTGGTTGACCAGCTATCTTCTATGGGAGTCAAGTTCGACGACGAGGTTCAGGGACTGTGGCTGCTGTGTACATTGCCAGACTCATGGGAGACCGTACGAGTATCTATGATCGCTTCTGCTCCAGAGGGCGTGGTCAGTCTGGAGTTTGCCAAGAGCGGGGTGTTGAATGAAGAGATGCGGAGACGTTCTCAGGGCACTTCATCCACATCCCACCACTCAGAGGCACTTGTTTCAGAGAGCCGCGGAAGGGGCAAAAGCAGGGGTCCAGGTGGTGGCAGAGACAAGAGCAGGGAAAAGTCCAAGGGTCGTTACGAGGACTCAGAGTGTTACCATTGTGGTAAGAAGGGCCATATCAAGCGGAACTGTTTCGCTTGGAAGAGAGAGAAGAAGGGCGACAAGGGGAAGCAAGAAGAGAACACTACAGCGGCGGCCTTGATACATGGAGGTGATGTGAACGTCGTAGGTGATGAGGTCATTACTAATCTCGCCTGCGATGACAATTCTTGGCTGGTGGACTCAGGGGCTTCAGCACATGTATCTCACAATAGGGCACTATTTGCCACTTACACGACAGGCGACTATGGCGTGTTGAAGATGGGCAACGGAGATGTGTCGAAGGCGGTTGCCGTTGGAGATGTGCATTTGAGAACGAAGATGGGTGCGGTTCTTGTTCTCAAAGATGTTCGTCATGTCCCTGATATCCGTTTCAACCTGGTGTCGGTTGGAAGGTTGGATGACGAGGGATTCTTCAGTCTCTTCGGGAATAGTCAGTGGAAGCTTTCTAGGGGTTCGATGGTGATTGTCAGAGGAAGCAAGAAGTCCGGTCTCTACTATATGGAGGGGAGCACAGAGGGGGCACAGGAGGTGAACGCAGTCAGTGATGCGTCTACCGAGTTGTGGCACAGGAGGCTCGGCCATATCAGCGAGAAGGGGATGAGCTACTTGGTGAACAGGAAGGTGATTCCGGGGCTCAAGTCTACAAAGTTGGAGAAGTGCACGCACTATTTAGCTGGAAAGCAAAATAGGGTGTCTTTCCAAAGTCACCCAAGTTCGAGGAAGCCGGCGTTGCTCGAGTTGATTCACTCGGATGTCTGCGGTCCTATGAAGGTAAAATCTCTTGGTGGTGCTTCTTACTTTGTAACCTTTATTGATGACTGTTCCAGGAAGGTTTGGGTCTATGCCTTAAAGACCAAGGATCAGGTGCTGCCTACTTTCAAGGAGTTTCAGGCCTCTGTTGAAAGGGAGACGGGCAAGAAGTTGTTATGTGTTCGGTCCGACAATGACGGCGAATACATCGGTCCCTTTAATGCGTATTGCAGAGAGCAAGGGATATGACACCAGAAGACTCCGCCAAAGACACCTCAGCTCAATGGTGTAGCGGAGCGCATGAACAGGACACTGATGGAGAGGGTGCGGTGTTTGCTGTCAGAAGCAAACTTGCCGGGCAGTTATTGGGGTGAGGCTCTTCTCATAGCTGCTTATATTATTAATTTGTCTCCTAGTGCTCCTTTGCAGGGTGATGTGCCTGACAAAGTATGGTACGGCAAAGAGCCGTCATACAATCACCTGCGGGCGTTTGGTTGTAAGGCCTTCGTGCATGTACCGAAGGACGAGAGGACCAAACTTGAGCCGAAGACGAGGCGATGCGTCTTTATCGGCTACGGTCGGGATGAGTTTGGCTATAGACTCTACGACCCAGTGGAAGGAAAGCTCTACAGAAGCAGGGACGTGGTATTCGTCGAGGATCAGACCATGACCAACACTCAGGATTCCGAGACGCCTTCTGAGACTGAGGAATTGCCTGAGTTAGAGTCATTTTGCTTCGAGCAGTTTCCAGAGGACATCGCAGAGGATCCAGTTATGGGGGAGCCAGTACATGGAGTTGCTCCCAACCTTGATCATCAGCCTGCTGATGGTGGTCAGGGTGTCCCTCAGGAGGATGAGCATGCCGGAGAGGCAGTTCCTGAAGGGGAGGAGGCTGTCGGTATACAGCCAGCACCAGTGGCTCCACTGAGAAGGAGCGACAGGGATCGTCGACCATCTACGAGATACTCACCGGATGAGTATGTGCTATTGACTGACGGGGGAGAGCCCGAAAGTTTGCAGAGGCTATGGAAGACGAACACAGACAGGAGTGGATGGAGGCTATGCAGGAGGAGATGAGTTCCTTGCACACCAATTTCACTTATGATCTGGTGCGGTTGCCAAAGGGCAAGAAGGCTTTGAAGAATCGATGGGTGTTCAGAGTGAAGCAGACGGATGATGCTACTCGCCCTCGATACAAAGTGAGGCTGGTAGTCAAAGGCTACGGTCAGCGGAAAGGCGTGGATTATGATGAGATATTTTTGCCTGTCGTCAAGCATTCGTCTATTCGGGTGGTGCTAGCATTAGCAGCCAGTCTCGACTTGGAGGTCGAGCAGATGGACGTGAAGACAGTATTCCTCCACGGTGATCTTGAGGAGGAGTTGTACATGGAGCAACCAGAGGGATTCTGTGAGAAGGGCAAGTCACATTTGGTCTGCCGGTTGAGGAAGAGCTTGTATGGTCTGAAGCAGGCTCCGAGGCAGTGGTACAGGAAGTTCGAGTCGTTTATGGGGGAGCATGGTTATGCGCGGACGACATCGGACCATTGTATATTTGTGAGGTATTTTGCCGATGATGATTTTATCATTTTGTTGCTTTATGTTGATGATATGCTATTAGTGGGTCGGAATGCCACTAGGATAGCGGAGTTGAAGCGCCAACTGGGCGCGGCCTTCTCTATGAAGGATTTGGGCGCAGCGAAGACTATTCTTGGGATGGAGATCAGCCGAGAGAGAGAGTCCAAGCTGCTACACTTGTCCCAAAAGAAGTACATTCACCGGGTACTTCAGCGTTTCGGGATGGACGGGTCGAAGAAAGTGAGTTCTTCCCTCGCGGCTCACTTTAAGCTCACTGAGGAACAGTGTCCATCTACCGAGGACGAAAAGGAAGATATGGAGCGGATTCCATATGCCTCAGCTGTGGGAAGCCTTATGTATGCCATGATATGTACGAGGCCAGATATTGCTCATGCAGTTGGTACGGTTAGCAGGTATCTTTCAAATCCTGGAAGGGTACATTGGAGTGCGGTCAAGTGGATTCTACGATATCTTCAGGGCACTGCTGGTTGGAGACTTTCCTTTGGTGATGACGAGGCGAAGCTGGTTGGGTATACCGACGCTGATATGGCTGGAGATGTAGACACGAGGCAATCGACTTCGGGCTACGTGATGATGTTTGCGGGAGGAGCGGTGTCGTGGCAGTCGCGGTTGTAGAAGTGTGTTGCCTTGTCGACGATAGAGGCAGAGTACATTGCGGCGACGGAGGCTTGCAAGGAGCTGTTGTGGATGAAGAAGCTGTTGCAGGAAATGGAACTGAAGCAAGAGCAGTATACTTTGCTTTGCGACAGTCAGAGTGCGATCCACCTTGTGAAGAATCAGACGTTTCATATCCGGTCCAAGCACATCGAGACCCGGTATCATTGGATACGGGATGTGGTTGAAAAGAAGGATGCGGAGCTTGAGAAGGTTCATACAGATGACAACGGAGCTGATATGTTCACGAAGATTCTACTAAGGGGAAAGTTTAAGTACTGCAGGCAGGTCGTCGGGATAACGACATCCTCCCCATAGTTGTGAAGGGAGAGATTTGTTGGAGTGGGTGGGGTTCCCAACCTATGTGGAGAAGACCCCAGAGTGCGACGAGTGCCATTCGTGTGTCGAAGAAGCTCGGGAAGTAGGCGACGCGGAGTCGCTACTGCTGCTGCTGCTCCTGAAGGAAATTCTGGCCTGGGCCTGCCGAGTTCGGCCCGAACTCGGTCCCAGGCCGAGTTTTGGCCGAACTCGGTCTGGCTCCTCCAGGGTCTGGCGAGTAGGTGCTGGATGCTCGACACAGAGTTCTGGCCGAACTCTGTGTCGTCGGGGCTGAAGCAGATTTTCGGGTGATTTTTTACCATTGGATCTAATCAAACGGTCCAGGTTTGCTGCGGGATTAGGGAGTTAAGTTGAGCTTTCTTAACCCTAATTCATAATGCAAGGTAACACAACTTTTGAGAGAGAAGGAGGCAAGAGTGCCATTACAACTTCGAAGAAGAAGACGGAGGATTGAAGGTCGCCATTCGAAGGAGATCGTGTTCGGGTAATCTCTACTCGTCGTTCTCGCTCTTCGTAGCCTTGTAATCATTGTTCTTATCTCTGAGTGTTGTGGGGATCCGATTTGGATCGGGAGGAGTTTGTAGAGGGTGTAATTCTTCTATTCCATATGGAGGCTTCTCAGGGTTGGACTCCGATCGTCCCGTGGTTTTTTCCGCAAGGGTTTTCCACGTCAAAAATTCTCTGTGTCTGCGTGGATTGTTTTGTGTGTTTGTTTTTGGGTTCGTGCGTTCTATTGCTCGGTCCTCTCGCAGGTACTCTCCGGTTTGGGGAAAGGTTTCCGCGTTTCTTTTCCAATACGATCCACTTTCCACTACAGAAGTGACTCATCGGGATGTCTATTTGTAAAATACCGGGTCTCGTTCGAAAGATCTTCCTCCTCAAAGTCCTTCATCTCGAGCATCGATAAGTAGGTCGTCTCCCTTTTGCTACCCTCCTTACGCTGAATGATGAAGATAGCTTTCATTTTTATGGCTCGCCTCGTTCAACTTTCACCATGCACAACAATCCTTCCCCCATAAAGTTGATGACTCCCAAATGTGACATGGGAATCGCCTTCTCCATGATTAGGAAATCTAATATAATCTTGAAGTCGTCCAACGATGTAGTAGTGAAATTGGCAACACCTAACCAATTTTCTACCGCTACGCAAATTTCTTTGGTTATCCCATGCACGGGGCACGCCTCCGTATTGACTGTCTTCATCTTGCTTGAGTCTTTCTCCAAGACTAGACCCAAGCGACGAACCTCCATGTTTGAGACAAAGTTAGGTGCCTGTGTCAACCAACACTCGTGTGCTCATGCCTTTGATCCTCATGTCAACATATATGAGCTCCCTATTCGGAGTCTTCAACACTACAAACTTGGTCTTGACGGTATTGAGTAAGCGCAATGCTCCTATATACGCTCCTACTTCGCACTCTACGTCCTCTACCTCCTCTGTTCGGACGACTTGACACGCATGCTCCTATTTGGACAATCCCGATCAAAGTGACTTTCTCCACAAATAAAGTACGAAACTACTCGCTCTGGGTGGGTCTTTTCGTGCTATTCCCTTCGAACGAACCCTCTTTAAGAAAGCTCTCCAGCTCCCCCCACCATTATTTTTGTTGGTCTTTGATTGGCCTTGGCATCGTTGTCGTCCCACATGTACTCGACGATCCTCTTGGCTGCTGCTACGATGATGTTCAAGCCTTGTACCCTCTGTCGCTGTAATTCATGAGCTGCTCATGGTTGAAGTCCATTGAGGAAAAAGAACAAGTGATCCTTCTCGCCCATGCTAGATATCGTACGCATCAAGCTTGCGAAGTCCGTAATGTACTATTTGATGGCCCGGTGTGCTTGAGTTGCCGCAAGCTCCGCCTCACTGCAAACTCAACATTCTTCGGATAGAACTGAGCCTTGATCTCTCTTTTGACATCCTTTCAAGTATATATCGAGCGCAAATCTTTCTCAGTTTTCATGCACCTTTGATGCCACCACAACATAACATCGTAGATGAGATAGAATGAAGCAATGTCAATTTTCTTGACGTCATTGTTGATGTGCAATGCCTTGAAGATTGCTCCACATTCTATAAGAAGTTCTCAACTTTGTTGGCATCTTGCTCCCGTTGAAGAATTTTGGCTCGAGGATCTTCTGTCTTGGTGCCTCTCTACTCGAAGGTCTACCATTCACAACGGCCTTCTCCAGAATGACAACTTTGGTCTTGAGTTCTTCGCAACTCTCGACTATAGGCTTTAGCTCCTCGTAGCCTCGGACCTTCCCATGCAAGTCCTCAATCTCCACACGACGTGCCTTGAGCTCCTCCTACAGTACGGATCGAATATCTTGGAATTGCTTCCGAAAGATTAACATGGACGAAGCGACGTCACTCTCTAGTCCATTGTTGTACTCTTCTAGCTTCGTGTTGCTTTGCTCCACAGAGCCTATGCACATCTCTACGTCCCTCGAAGCCGTCTCCAAGAACTTAAGGTTTTCGGCAATATCGACAAGGCTACATTCCATCGTAGGCTCCATGCTCTTGCCTTCTTGTAAGTCTTGGCGTGCCTCTTCTTAGGCGATACGGGCCTCTCCTGAACGTTCTCGGATGTCGACATGGCACCAATCGACCTTCGTTCTGATAACACTTGTCACGAACTTACTATTTTTGCCTACACTTTGACCCATGCATGTCACGACCCGCTCCCACTTTTAGGATACAAGTGTGTGGCCAAATCTAGTCTACGTTGCACGGCGGTAGTATGCTTTCTATAATAAATAATGGTTTATAACAAGTACAACACGCATATAGCATCCACAACTAAGTCAACCACAATCATAAGAAAACTATTTATAACAGTCTCAATTACTTAATTAAAAAAAGTCATCATATAATCCACTACAACTCAAATGGTCTCAGGAAACCCGATAGAATAAAAAACTAAACTGACTAAAGTCTATTATCTAACTAGTAATATGAGTGCATAAGGAATAATAATATGCTACAGAAGCGACATGTTGGTAACGTCGGTATCACCAATGTACTTACCGTAGATTTTGGACAAATCATGTCGTCTAAAGGTAAAAAATAATGATCCAGTCAGGATTGGAGCAAGATCACCATAATACTAAGCTACACAATATAATATACATGCATGCAGAACAGTAATAAGAAAGATAAAATGTAGGCGTGCATGGTTAGATATGATGTAAGAATATAACTATGACATGCTAATGATATTAAAAAAATACTCCAGAGGAGACAAACATCTAAGCACTATAGCAACAAGAATCGAAGTCACATGTACAATGTGTTTTAGATTAGCATGTTTAACATGTGGTTGGGTAGAAATCAAACAGTCAACACATGAGGTGTATTAACTTATAAACTCTATAAGACGGTCCCCTGACCAAAAACAACTTTGGGCTACATCCATCTTTGGGGTACCACATGTCTACCAGTCGTATTCCCCCACCTGACTAACTCACAAATACATGTCCAAAACGGTAAAACATTAACAATACAATAAACAATAATCATGATAAATAAGAAGTAAGGCATAAACATGTACATTAATGATTCTAACTCTCGTGCATAAGTTATAATCATGGTGAATCAAGAACAACGACAACCTGAAATATAAAGAAGTAACCGTAAAAAGACGATACGAAGATACTCTAGTGGGAAAGAAATGCGGAAACCTTTCCCCAAACCGGAGAGTACCTGCGAGAGGACCGAGTAATACAACGCACGAACCCAAAAACAATCACACAAAAACAATCCACGCAGACACAGAAAATTTTTGACGTGGAAACCCTTGCGGGAAAAAAACCACGGGACGATCGGAGTCCAACCCTGAGAAGCCTCCACTAATGGAATAGAAGAATTACACCCTCTACAAACTCCTCCCGATCCAAATCGGATCCCCACAACACTCAGAGATAAGAACAATGATTACAAGGCTACGAAGAGCGAGAACGACGAGTAGAGATTACCCGAAACATGATCTCCTTCGAAAACGACCTTCAATCCTCCGTCTTCTTCTTCGAAGTTGCAATGGCACTCTTGCCTCCTTCTCTCTCAAACTTGTGTTACTTGCGATAATGATGCGTTCTGAATTAGGGTTGAGAAAACTCAATATAACTCCATAATCCCGCAACCAACCTGGACCGTTGGATTAGATCCAATGATGAAAACTCATCCAGAAATCTGCTTCAGCCTCCGACGACACAGAGTTCGGCCAGAACTCTGTGTGGGGCAACCAGCACCTACTGGCCAAACCCTGGAACGGCCAGACCGAGTTCGGCCAGAACTCGGCCTGGGACCGAGTTCGGCCCGAACTCGGAGCCCCTGCTTCCAGCAGCTCCAGCAGCAGCAGCAGCAACTCCGTCGCCTACTTTCCGAGCTTCTTCGACACACGAACGGCGCTCGTCGCACTCCGGGGCCTTCTCCACATAGGTTGGGAACCCCACCCACTCCAACAAATCTCCCCCTTCATAACTATGGGGAGGATGTCGTCATCCCGACGACCTGCCTGCAGTACTCAAACTTCCCTCTTGGTAGAATCTTCGTGAACATATTAGCTCCATTGTCATCTGTATGCACCTTCTCAAGCTCCGCGTCCTTCTTCTCAACCACATCGCGTATCCAATGATACCGAGTCTCGATGTGCTTGGACCGGCTATGAAACGTCTGATTCTTTACCAGGTGAATAGCACTCTGACTGTCGCAAAGCAAAGTATACTGCTCTTGCTTCAGTCCTATTTTCTGCAACAGCTTCTTCATCCACAACAGTTCCTTGCAAGCCTCCGTCGCTGCAATGTATTCCACCTCCGTCGTCGACAAGACAACACACTTCTGCAACCGCGACTGCCACGACACCGCTCCTCCTGCAAACATCATCACGTAGCCCGAAGTCGATCGCCTCGTGTCTACATCTCCAGCCATATCAGCGTCGGTATACCCAACCAGCTTCGGCTCGTCACCACCAAAGGAAAGTCTCCAACCAGCAGTGCCCTGAAGATAACGTAGAATCCACTTGACCGCACTCCAATGTACCCTTCCAGGATTTGAAAGATACCTGCTAACCGTACCAACTGCATGAGCAATATCTGGCCTCGTACACACCATAGCATACATCAGGCTTCCCACAGCTGAGGCATATGGAACCCGCTCCATATCTTCCTTTTCGTCCTCGGTAGATGGACACTGTTCCTCAGTGAGCTTAAAGTGAGCCGCGAGGGGGGAACTCACTTTCTTCGACCCGTCCATCCCGAAACGCTGAAGTACCCGATGAATGTACTTCGTTTGGGACAAGTGTAGCAGCTTGGACTCTCTCTCTCGGCTGATCTCCATCCCAAGAATAGTCTTCGCTGCGCCCAAATCCTTCATAGAGAAGGCCGCGCCCAGTTGGCGCTTCAACTCCGCTATCCTAGTGGCATTCCGACCCACTAATAGCATATCATCAACATAGAGCAACAAAATGATAAAATCATCATCGGCAAAATACCTCACAAATGCACAATGATCCGACGTCATCCGTGCATAACCATGCTCCCCCATAAACGACTCGAACTTCCTGTACCACTGCCTCGGACCCTGTTTCAGACCATACAAGCTCTTCCTCAACCGGCAGACCAAATGTGACTTGCCCTTCTCACAGAATCCCTCCGGCTGCTCCATGTACAACTCCTCCTCAAGATCACCGTGGAGGAATGCCGTCTTCACGTCCATCTGCTCGACCTCCAAGTCGAAACTGGCTGCTAATGTTAGCACCACCCGGATAGACGAATGCTTGACGACAGACAAAAAGATCTCATCATAATCCACGCCTTTCCGCTGACCGTAGCCTTTGACTACCAGCCTCGCTTTGTATCGAGGGCGAGTAGCATCATCCGTCTGCTTCACTCTGAACACCCATCGATTCTTCAAAGCCTTCTTGCCCTTTGGCAACCGCACCAGATCATAAGTGGAATTGGTGTGCAAGGAACTCATCTCCTCCTGCATAGCCACCATCCACTCCTGCCTGTGTTCGCCTTCCATAGCCTCTGCGAAACTTTCGGGCTCCCCCCGTCAGTCAATAGCACATACTCATCTGGTGAGTATCTCGTAGATGGTCGACGATCCCTGTCACTCCTTCTCAGTGGAGCCACTGGTGCTGGCTGTATACCGACAGCCTCCGCCCCTTCAGGAACTACCTCTCCGGCATGCTCATCCTCCTGAGGGACACCCTGACCACCATCAGCAGGCTGATGATCAAGGTTGGGAGCAACTCCATGTACCGGCTCCCCCATAACTGGATCCTCTGCGATGTCCTCTGGAAACTGCTCGAAGCGAAATGACTCTAACTCAGGCAATTCCTCAGCCTCAGAAGGCGTCTCGGAATCCTGAGTGTTGGTCATGGTCTGATCCTCGACGAACACCACGTCCCTGCTTCTGTAGAGCTTTCCTTCTACTGGGTCGTAGAGTCTATAGCCAAACTCATTCCGACCATAGCCGACAAAGACGTATCGCCTCGTCTTTGGCTCAAGTTTGGTCCTCTCGTCCTTCGGTACATACACGAAGGCTTTACAACCAAACGCCCGCAGGTGACTGTATGACGGCTCTTTGCCGTACCATACTTTATCAGGCACATCACCCTGCAAAGGAGCACTAGGAGACAAATTAATAATATAAGCAGCTGTGAGAAGAGCCTCACCCCAATAACTGCCCGGCAAGTTTGCTTCTGACAGCAAATACCGCACCCTCTCCATCAGTGTCCTGTTCATGTGCTCCGCTACACCATTGAGCTGAGGTGTCTTTGGCGGAGTCTTCTGGTGTCGTATCCCTTGCTCTCTGCAATACGCATCAAAGGGACCGATGTATTCGCCGTCATTGTCGGACCGAACACACAACAGCTTCTTGCCCGTCTCCCTTTCAACAGAGGCCTGAAACTCCTTGAAAGTAGGCAGCACCTGATCCTTGGTCTTTAAGGCATAGACCCAAACCTTCCTGGAACAGTCATCAATAAAGGTTACAAAGTAAGAAGCACCACCAAGAGATTTTACCTTCATAGGACCGCAGACATCCGAGTGAATCAACTCGAGCAACGCCGGCTTCCTCGAACTTGGGTGACTTTGGAAAGACACCCTATTTTGCTTTTCAGCTAAACAGTGCGTGCACTTCTCCAACTTTGTAGACTTGAGCCCCGGAATCACCTTCCTGTTCACCAAGTAGCTCATCCCCTTCTCGCTGATATGGCCGAGCCCCCTGTGCCACAACTCGGTAGACGCATCACTGACTGCGTTCACCTCCTGTGCCCCCTCTGCGCTCCCCTCCATATAGTAGAGACCGGACTTCTTGCTTCCTCTGGCAATCACCATCGAACCCCTAGAAAGCTTCCACTGACTATTCCCGAAGAGACTGAAGAATCCCTCGTCATCCAACCTTCCAACCGATACCAGGTTGAAACGGATATCAGGGACATGACGAACATCTTTGAGAACAAGAACCGCACCCATTTTCGTTCTCAAATGCACATCTCCAACGGCAACCGCCTTTGACACATCTTCGTTGCCCATCTTCAACACGCCATAGTCGCCTGTCGTGTAAGTGGCAAACAGTGCCCTATTGTGAGATACATGTGCTGAAGCCCCTGAGTCCACCAGCCAAGAATTGTCATCGCAGGCGAGATTAGTAATGACCTCATCACCTACGACGATCACATCACCTCCATGTATCAAGGCCGCCGCTGTAGTGTTCTCTTCTTGCTTCCCCTTGTCGCCCTTCTTCTCTCTCTTCCAAGCGAAATAATTCCGCTTGATATGGCCCTTCTTACCGCAATGGTAACACTCTGAGTCCTCGTAACGACCCTTGGACTTCCCCCTGCTCTTGTCTCTGCCACCACCTGGACCCCTGCTTTTGCCCCTTCCGCGGCTCTCTGAAACAAGTGCCTCTGAGTGGTGGGATGTGGATGAAGTACCCTGAGAACGTCTCCGCATCTCTTCATTCAACACCCCGCTCTTGGCAAACTCCAGACTGACCACGCCCTCTGGAGCAGAAGCGATCATAGATACTCGTACGGTCTCCCACGAGTCTGGCAAAGTACACAGCAGCCACAGTCTCTGAACTTCGTCGTCGAACTTGACTCCCATAGAAGATAGCTGGTCAACCACGCCCTGGAACTCACTCAAGTGATCCGAAATAGACGCCCCATCCTTGTACCGCAGACCCATCATCGTTCGGATCAGGAACAACTTGTTTACCCCGGTCTTCTTCGCATACAAGGATTCCAGCTTATCCCACAACGTCTTCGCGTGCTCAATATTGGCAACGTGATTGTACACGTTCTCGTCAACAAACTGCCTTATGTACCCACACACCTGTATGTGCTCGAATGTCCAGTCCTCCTCGAATTTATCACTGGGCCTCTCGGATGCAAACACGGGTAGATGCAGCTTCTTGACAAATAGCAAATCTTTCATCTTGCTCCGCCAATAATGATAGTTTGTGCCATTAAGGTTCACCATGCGCACCGGCTTCGCGTCCATCTCTCCTCTCTGGTTCCTCTGTCAACTCCTGACACCCTTCGAACCCAAAGCTCTGATACCGCTCTAGTGGGAAAGAAACGCGGAAACCTTTCCCCAAACCGGAGAGTACCTGCGAGAGGACCGAGCAATACAACGCACGAACCCAAAAACAATCACACAAAAACAATCCATGCAGACACAGAGAATTTTTGACGTGGAAACCCTTGCGGGAAAAAAACCATGGGACGATCGGAGTCCAACCCTGAGAAGCCTCCACTAATGGAATAGAAGAATTACACCCTCTACAAACTCCTCCCGATCCAAATCGGATCCCCACAACACTCAGAGATAAGAATAATGATTACAAGGCTACGAAGAGCGAGAACGACGAGTAGAGATTACCCGAAACACGATCTCCTTCGAAAACGACCTTCAATCCTTCGCCTTCTTCTCCGAAGTTGCAATGTCACTCTTGCCTCCTTCTCTCTCAAACTTGTGTTACTTGCGATAATGATGCGTTCTGAATTAGCGTTGAGAAAACTCAATATAACTCCCTAATCTCGCAACCAACCTGGACCGTTGGATTAGATCCAATGATGAAAACTCATCCAGAAATCCGCTTCAGCCCCCGACGACACAGAGTTCGGCCAGAACTCTGTGTGGGGCAACCAGCACCTACTGGCCAAACCCTGGAACGGCCAGACCGAGTTCGGCCAGAACTCGGCCTGGGACCGAGTTCGGCCCGAACTCGGAGCCCCTGCTTCCAGCAGCTCCAGCAGCAGCAGCAGCAACTCCGTCGCCTACTTCCCGAGCTTCTTCGACACACGAACGGCGCTCGTCGCACTCCGGGGCCTTCTCCACATAGGTTGGGAACCCCACCCACTCCAACAGATACATGTAGTATAAAATAAAGGAAACTTAGGTCATAGCGATACTTGCCTGCCCTGAAAAGGATGAAGTCACAAACTCAAGACGTCGTAAGCCCAATCTACCCCATCATATAATTTAAAGCAAGTTCAAATTACAATTCCCACTTTAGAAGTAAGAAAAATGACTAAATAGCTTCCTATTTTAGTCTATATGGAACTTCAATATAATCACTTAAAATCATATTTTTAATCTCATTAATATTTTGATTTCAAAGTTAAATGCTATGGCTAAAGAAAGTCGCGATTGCAAATTCGAAATTCGCGGCATGCAAATCGAGACATTTTGTTGATCAAAAGTCAATCAACACGAATCTAAGATTTGAGTATGCAATCCTATAGATTTGAACACTACGAGACCGCTGTAATCAACGTTATAATTGAGTCTTGAATCGGTTAGAAAATATTGTAGTTATGGCTTACAGATTACTATTTTGGTGATTGACTTTTTACATATATGTTCTACAATTAAACAAAATATCAATTAATTTTATTAAAATATGGAAATTTAATATATTGTAGATATATGTGTCAGCTTCCTGAAACATCAAACGAATCTCAAAAACGAATTCAAGGTCTCCTAAAATCTTCAAAACAGTACGACGCGTCAATTTTCGGACAACGAACACTCAAACAAATTTGTAGACATTTAGGTGCTAATTATATGAAATAAATTATAGATTAGGGAAACTAACCTCGATGCAGTTCTAACAAGAAATATGGCGATGAAAACGAACGTCGGGGTTGGTCGCAATGGCTTCACAAATTCAAAGAACACCTTGATCAAAATCCTCTTTCTCTCTCTCTTGAATTAATTAATACGAGAGTATAATTATTAGGGTTACTGTATATAGTATATATATTAGTGGCTGAACCTACGGCTAAGGGCTAGGCCACCATGCGGCAGGATCTGAGCAGCTCCACCTCTAGATCCTGTGGTTGGAGTGCAAATCGGCTCAGCTCGAGTTCGAACTCGGCTCGGCTTGGGTGATCGAATTTGGCTTAGACTCAGAAAACATGCACCTAACTGCCTATTAGGATAATAGCTAGGGCCTGCAGTTTGGCCGCTGGTGGCTGAGACACAGGCCCCTAGCTGACTCGGCTGGCTGACTGTGTTGTTGAATGTGTAAATAATTATTTTAATTATAAAATTTATTATTAATTCATTTTAGCTCCAAATAAATCCAATTAAATATCAAAAAAATTCAGAAAAATACCAATAAATACTAGAAAATAATTAGACATTCTAAGCCTAAATAAAAAAAATTTGGTTCTAAAATATTTTCGTGCGACCCCGTAGTAATCCCCAAAAGGTCGTAAGTAAATAGTTTTTATAGGTTTTTAATTACCTAAAAATTTCCAAAAATTCTAAAATAATATAATTAGGTATCTGGGCTTGTTTGGGGTTCCTAATGACCGTATCTTGCCTAATATTATCATGTTGCACCTATAGGCTTAGGTACGAAATCCTGTGATCATGAAACAAAAATTCCTACGTTAATGATTCTAGCACTTCTATACTTAATAAAATTTAAATAAAATCTACAAGATTTAAAAATAAATTTCTATAAAAGAGAATGCTACAGTGCAACACATAAACTTCCTACTCGAAGACCCGTGCCAGCCTTTCCCAAATGTTTAGCTAGATCACTAAGGAAAAAATGAGAACAATTTGGAGTTAAAGAGAGAGAGATTGGAAGATTAAAAACTTCAGTATACTATAAAGAATTTACAACTTCATGGGTGGTGAGGAACAAATGAGCCTCTCACTTATTTATAGTGCCTCAAAGGGCTTATAAGCTTCTAGAAACAGAATATTTCAGAAATTATTCATGTCATGTCACGGTTCTGCCGAACCGATCACCTCACATGGGCGTGATATCGTACGAGCCTATGTTGCACTAGCATAAGAAAAATACCATGACGACTGATTGAACAACTAAGCGACATGGTCATCGCACAGAAGTCCCAAGCAAAAAAGATTGAATAACACAAGGATATGTATAAAAATGGTTCTCTTTATTAATATTTGAAACAGAAGATTATAATGGCTCGAAGCCAAGATTATAATCACTCAATCTCTCTCTCAATTCTGATAGATCATGCCCGAAGGCTTACAACTTAAACAAGAATACAATAAATGATGTACATACATTATGTCCCATATAAGTGAAGACTTTGGCGCAGACGCACGCCTCGAACCGCCAAGGAACTCCATGCCTTGACGCGTCCAAGCGGGCTCGTTAATAAGTTAGTTACTCCCTGTATCTTTCATACAAACTGGTGGCGTATCAGTAAATAAAAATGCACTAGTAAGAAGGCCTCTAGCCCACCCATACAAAGTCAACACGTTATTTTAGTGAGTGTACACTAAAATTTTGTGGTCTTTCTAATATTGCCTTAGGATCAGTTTGATGGCATATACTGCAAAGCCTACTTGTGTCACAAAGTCATAATCGTACGACGCAACAAAGTAAAACTTACTTATATGTACTGTCCGACCTTCACTGTTTCAATATAATAATACAATTATATCATAAATACTTTGTGCCACCTATCGAATAATAATCTCACATATTGCATCGTAACGCATGCCTCTGCAAAAAGCCAAATCTTAAGCTTAATAGTTGTATTACGTGTCGTGCATCCACTTCTTTACTCAACTAAAGACATGTACGTGGATTGCCACTAGCACGTCGACTTAAACTATATGAAGGTCATTGGTGACACGCCATCTCGGACATAGCTAGGATTGATGTTCCTTACAGTGCGGGTAGCTAGCCTTGCTACAAGTTCCCAAATTTCCTATTGCTTTAACCAGCTCAGCTGTCCCTTGTTCCTCTTAGGCCGACACGATTCTGGTGCCCCAACGATTCGTTAGAGAAACTAAAACCTTGTGTATAAGTTATCCATGACCATGCATCTATGAGAACATATAAACTTAATATAAATGTATAACCTAACTGACATCATCATCTACAACATTGCTACTCCGCTAATTTGCACATAACTTGTACTTAATAATCAATCTACTACGAGCCATCGTCCGCTAAGCTTCCCAGACTTGGGATAATGCCTTGGCGACCAAAGGGTCCCAACATCCTTCTATGTTCTTACCTCTGTATTTAGGAACAACTATTTGATAGCCTTCCAGCCCAACTGAATAAACCATATTCGACGAAGTGCCCCAAATAGTGTCATACCCTATATGATAAGCATTGAACCCGTACGAATGTGTATACTACGACAGTAAGTCGATAGTCTATGAGACAACATAAGCAATTCTCTACTTTATGTAAGTCGTGAAATAGATTTTCCAAGTGCTAATTTGAAAGTACGATGTGATATACTATCTAGCAGCAAGTTAACAATTCCATGTTCTATACAAATCGACTACACGATGAGATTATTCCCTTGGCTATGTGGGTTCAACTCTTTTATTAGCATGCAGCAAGTTACTTCCAATCAAACAAGCACGTGACATCATTTTATTAAGTGTGGAGGTAAAGCAGAGATGAGTTCACACCCACCTGAACGAGGACTTACCTCGACTGAGCGAGACTCCGAATACGTCGCTGCATAACCAAGTTCAAACAATGTTGCGTCCATTGGTTTATCCTGTTGAATTGAGCGGGACGGGACACTACATCGGACGGTTGAAGCAGTAGTTTTTTTGGACTGATTTAATACCCACTTACTATTTTTTCCCAAAAAAATAGGTCAAACTGGTCGATCAGATCACCGAACCAGTTGACCCATACGAATTTTGAACCGGTTTGACTTTGACTTAACTTTTGACTTTACATGCAATCAAAGTTGGTACGTTTATTTTTGACTAATTCTAATATGGTGAACATACAAAACTTCTAAGTAATATATACGTAGTTGTATGCTATGTAATATATTCAATGTAAGAATGTAAGTCTATATAACTAATTAAACCTAGATTAACTGTCTAGTTGGACACGTTTACTCAAACCCAGTGTCGTGACCGAGTCGATCTCTGTTCCGATTTTTAGAACATTGGTTTAAATACGGGTTGAGTCTGGGTATGACCTAAATGGGTCAACCCGACATCTCCCCGTAGCCAACCGTACTATCATACGTACTTGTTTTGGTCCATTGGTGGACAATGAATGAAATTGTTAGTGGGCCAAAATTGTAAGGACCAGGAAGTGAGCCCTTTATTTTTTTTTTTCTCTTGTTGGTCCAGTTACACCCAGATGCTAGAAAGTAGTGGTGTGAGGGTTATTAGTCTCCGCTTCCGTTCTATCCGTTCATTCTCTCCACCTTCTGCTTCAGCATCAGCTTGGAAATTATTAAAATCAATGGAGTGTTGTGCTCGATTGAATTTGAAGGCCTCCCCACTCTTCGAAAGGCCAACTCTTGGTCTTCCTCGTCCGGCGAAGCTCGGATCTCTAAACACAGCTCGTCCTTCTCTCGAATTTCAGGTAAATTTCTAAGCTTTCAAGGAAAATTAAGTATGATCATGGAATTAGTAGAAATTTTTTGATTCTTTGTTTCAGAGTTGAAAAACTTTCATCTTTGAAAGAAGATTGAATATGCCCGTGAAGTTTCTTAGTTGTTAATTTCTCAAGTTGAATTAACTATGCCCATGGAGTTTCTTTCATTGGAACCCATGTTGTAATCCAGTAGAAAAATTATGATTCCTTTAGTTTTTAGTTTTCTTAGTGCTTAAGCGGAAAAGATTTAATCTTTGAAAGAACTGGATTATGCCCATGATCCAATATAGACATGATCCTTTAGCTCTTCAATTTGAAGATTTTGCTACTTTTGAATCTTTGAAGGTATTAGACTGTGCCCATCAAAATTTTGGTAGTGAGAGACTAAATAAATTTAGTCGAAAAATAGAGTTTCCAGTTAAGGAGTTGGAATATGACAAGGGATTTGGGTAGTTAGAGAATCTTGTGTTACTAGAATTGTTAGAATTGAGTACATCAAGAATTGCAGCAGTTGGAGGATGATGAATGTAACTTAACTATTTGGTGCAGGATGGGTGTAAGTTTCTGATATTTGGAGGAATTGAACACGCCCATAAAATTTCCTTGATAGGAACCTATGTAATCTAGTAGGGGTTTTTTCCCCTTGTTTCTCAGGTGGTAAATTTTTATCTTTGAATTAATTGGACTATGTCAATTAGAAGGATATATGCAATTATTCCCTTTCTAGATATTTTTAGCGATGTTATATAAACTAGTTATTATCTACTTGTCTATTTTGTACATGCACTTTGTATTTCCTATATATGCTTGGCGTAGATCCATAACGAAATCATCCCAGTTATTTCCATTGCAGAAACTCTAGTCAGACCGAAAGCAAAACTGCAAAAACGAACCGAACTGCCACGTTGCGGAGCGTGATTGGCCGAAGGAAAAAAAACAATGACCTCAGCCCCCCTCTAAGGTGGGCAAAAAATTCCAGCCACTCACGGGCCGCCACGTGGCCTCGATTTGTCATGCGGTTCATTTTTTCGGTCTGTGTAGACCTGCTCTTTCCAATGTGGTCTCTTACTTTCAACATAAAAACTAAGGAACAATGATGCATTTTATTTAAGTTTCGGGGCCAGTAGCGTCGGTTTTGATATTAGTTTTGGCAGATACAATGAACCATAGTTTCCTGTCCCCAAATCACAGTTATTACTTGTTTAAATATTGTGGTCTGATGTGTTACTTGCATTTTCATGTAGAAAATGCTGTGTCTAGTCTCAGAAAAAAAAATTGTTGTGCCTGAATCATGTTGGCATATCATACTGCATTTGTTTTCCTTCTAATTAATGGCAGCCATAGATCATCAAATTCTTTGAGACGTATGTGCTTTACCCTACTCTTGTTCTCGAGAATCAGGCCATGTTTGGATATCCATTAGCCGTGTTTTGAGTTTAAACATTAACTCAGCCATAAATAGCGTTTGGCTATCATCTACTCTAAAAAAATTTCAAAACTTTTTTTTTCCCAAACCATCATTTAAATGTCGTTTTCAGAAAGAAGGGAAAAGGAGCTTTCAGAAGAATTTTTTTTCACACAATCAACTTTTTTCCTCAAGAGTGACAGCCCCCCCCCCTCTCTTTCTCTCTCTCTCTCCACATTCCCCAAAAAAATTCTCTCTCCACCTTCCCAAAAAATCTCTCCACCTTTCCTGAGAGCTCTCTCCACCTCCCCAAAAAAGCTCGTCCTTGACCTCCGGCGAGTCCGAGATAGGTGGAGAAGTCCAAGGTTCCGACGTCGAGCTCTACCCCTCCCCCGTCTCCCTTGATGCCATCCCCTCCCTCGAGACGGAGACGCGTCGGGGTCGATGACCGCATGGACGAAGTCGAGCCGTCGTCCTCACCACCACCATCCCCGTCTGGACGAAGTCGACGACTACCTCGTCCTCGACTGCAACAGGACGATGACTAGCAAGACGACGACCGCGACCAAGCAACTGGAGGAGCCAGCGCCTCTTTCCCTCCGGTCGGAGTCCTAACGACGATGGGGGTCCTCTTTTTGGGGGAAACCGATTGGCGGTTGTGGGGGAGCCTCGCGGTCCGCGTAAGGGGATAGAGAAGTACTCGCGGCCTAGAGGAGGCGTCGGTGGATCCTGTGGGAGGAGGTGGTGAAGTGGTCGACGGGGATGGGGTCTTCCGTGCGTCGACGGAGGTGGTCCGAATGATGGAACGACTTCTCCGGCGGTGTGAATCGACGATACAGTTGGATACAAATATATGTTGACACTGTTAAAAAAATATTTTCTAAACATATTTTACCAAATAGATTTTCAATTTTTGTTTTCTAAAACCATTTTCTGATTGAAAGTAACCAAACGCAAAGCCAAAATTTTTATACTCGGAAAAATAACTTTATAACTTTCAGAAAACTGTTTTCACAATCAAATTTCAAAAAACATATCCAAACGGACCCTTAGTATCTTCAAATTAAGGACTTGTGTCGAGCACCCGACTCATATCAGTTCCAAGGAGCAAATACTACGGAATATGATGCTATTATTAGTGAAAATATTATGGAGAAATCATGTAGTCGAGGAAGCTACATGGGAGCATGAGGACGAGATAAAAGATTGATGTCCCAGTTAAAGTTACAAATTTCTTTTGAATGGATATAATGTAATACCCATAATTTATTTTCTGCAACTATTTCAATAGCATTTTAACATTGTCTTGAATGTTAGAAGGGTTACTCTAATTAGCATTGAATGATGAATTCATAGTTTATTTTCTAACCTGACATACAAAGTTTTAAAAGTTAGAATTCTAATTAGCATTGAATGATGAATTCATAGTTTATTTTCTAACCTGACATACAAAGTTTAAAAAGTTAATCTATTCTAACTTTTTAAACTTTGTATGTCAGGTTAGAAAATAAACTATGAATTCATCATTCAATGCTAATTAGAGTAACCCTTCTAAATTCAAGACAATATTAAAATGCTATTGAAATAGTTAACTAGAGTAACCCTTCTACCAGTGATACCTACCATATGATTCATATCCACAACAGCTTATTGCCTATACATTGCTTTTTCTAATCTCATCTTGTCTCAAATTTTTTTGCTTCATTTCGAGGAGTAGGGTACTACTATATGTTAAGTATAGTGTTTAGCCTTAGTCATTAGCTTACCTTATACTTAGCATCTATGTTAAGTATAGTGTTTAGCCTTAGTCATTAGCTTACCTTATACTTAGTATCATATCTTTACTTGTATTTATTATATATATGGTCATAGATCCTAAATAAAGTAGACTTTTCCAACTCGACATGGTATCGAGTCGTTGTCATGACTTTTTTCGAAAGTCTCCAACCATCGATCCCGATCGATTCTCGAAATCTTGCTTATCTGTCACAACTCTGCAGCTCCGGTTAGAGAATCTCGAACTCGATTCAATCACACAGACTCTCCACCCCTTTTCGTTTCTATATCAGACCTTGGCAGCTCTGCTCGCTGACTTCGTCGACGACCATTACCTCTCCTTCCTTTCTCGTCTTCTTCTTGGCTCCGGCAAGGAGCCCTGCCTCGAGCAACGGCGAAGAAGTCAAATACCCAGGGACCGTTAGCTAGCTTCCTTGAGTTCCTCCGCTAGCTCTATGTGCCAACCATGCACCATCCATCGTCTCCACTCGACACCACCTTAGCAATGACGACTTTGCTGCCTCCTGGTTAGCCTCTCGTCTCGACATCAATGCCTTCCTGGTTAGCCTCGTTTCTTCCGTGCTCAATAGCAACGTACGATCCATCACAATTGTCGTGACTAGAAATTATATTTCCTCGCGAGATCCACTCCTTGTCAATTCTCGTGCTCATCTCCCGTGCGATAATTTCGGTCATCTCTTATGCAACAATTCCGATCATCTTCTATCTGGCCGATTAAGATCCCCTTTGATCGAGTTCCTATGCTTGTCTAAGCTTATTGTCTTCGTCGATCCAATCAATGAGATTTAGTCGCCTCTCACCCATTCCCTAGCTTAAACCTAATTTCTTTCTCTTCCCTTATCATCACCTTTGGATTAGATCCAACGTACTAGAACCCTCTTTCTTCTCAATCATTCATACACCAATTTCTCCTTCAATCGTGACCACTAGCTCATAATCATGGGTCCATATTCCATCCTCTCCTTTCACTTTAATCTAAACCGTTAACACCACTCTCCGTACCCGTCTTATATAAACTCAGTCTTTTATCTTCAAATCCACCAGCCCTATATCACACACACTAGCCCAATACTCTATTATTCTATGGCTTTCTTCCTCCACTTGACACACTATTTAGATGATGGTGTTCTCTCATCCTCAGCAGGTTGGTTGGCTAGCCGCTTTTTTTTTATAAAGCTCTCTTTGTGCGACGTTTCTCCACGTATACTCTCACTTGCTCTCTTGATACAGTTTATCTATTGTGCGACATTCTTCTGGTCTTCGACTACATCGGCCATTGCGTTATAATATCTTCTTCTGCATTTTGTTCTACTTGTACTATTGTATCTGCATTGCTTTATGTTCTATACTTGTTTTCAACTATTAATCTAATATTTGGTTACAACTAAATCTTGTTTATTCTTGGCTTGTCACTATGGGCTCTCTTGTCACTGCTAGTGATTCTTTAGGCTTGTATAGTATTCGTCGCCGCACCCGGTGGTGTTCTTATCATACTACCTTTACCTACTCCTCCGGTGATTGTTATGCTCTTGCTCGTCTCAATGTTTGGTCTGCTCTCCTTTGATCGTCGTGATCTTTATCAATTTATACTTACTACCTTGACTTCGTCATCGACCACCCCTGATCCTTAGGTGTTGGTTCTACAGATTCAACACCTACTTCTCTCCTAGTAGTCTCTTGGTCATGCGACTCCTCTCTCACCTACCACTACTTACGTTGGTTAGTTTGGTTGACTCACTCAGCAGTGGATACTTGATTCGGGGGCTACTCACCATAGGACCTATGATTCTTCTAATCTCACTTCTATCTCTTATTCGATCGATTTGTATACAAATAGTTGATAATACATATTGCTTATTGTTTACTGGGATCACCTATCTGACTTACCTCAGTTCTTTGTCCCCTATGTTTACTATGTTCTCGAGCTATCGATGAATATTCTTTCAGTATCTCATTTGACTGAAATGCAATACTTTAACACATCTACATCGTCCTCGTGCTCAGTATACGAATCTTGTGTTGGAGAACAGATTGGTTCCGCACGTAGACGCGGCGATCTCTACTACGTGGACAAACTCGTCTTACTACTGGCTGTTCCCACTTTCTTTGGCTGCTAGTCGTCTTGATACTACTACTCCTTCATGTAAAATTTGGCATCAACATCTTGGATATTTGTCTCTTGCTCATCTACAGTTCTTATATTCCTCTGGAGATTTGGAGGATTTTCCATTGCATCCTTGACCCCTTGTACTGGATGTAAGTTGGGCAAGCAAGTAGCCACTTCATACGCTTCCAGCGAGCATATTTTATCATGTTCTTTCGACTGGATCCACTCCAATGCCTAGGGACCCTCTCCTCATCTCTCAAAAGGTGTGAATTGCTATGATGTTATATACGTCGACGATTGTATTCGTTACACATGGATTTACATGCTCTCTCAAAAGTCTGACACATTCTTCAAATATCTTGAGTTTGCTACAAGGGATGCCACTCAGTTTCCTCCCAAGATCAAGATATTTTGCTCAGAGTCAAGGGAGAATATACATCACATTAGTTCAAAGATTTTCTTACTTCTCATGGAATATTGTCTCAGTTCTACAGTCCACATGCACATCAATAAAATGGTGTTGCTGAGAGAGGACATCGCCACATATTTGAGACTAGACGTACCATGCTACTCTCTGTGTCGGTTCTCGTTCACTTCTGGGGAGAGGCCTTACGCACGAGTGTGTTTCTTATCAACCAGATTCCTTCTGTTAGTGGTGGTGTCTATCCTTATTAGAAGTTCTATAATTGTGCTCAAAATTATTCTCTCCTCCGAGTATCGATTGTACCTGTTTTGTTCTCATCCACCATCAGAACACAAGTTAAATATATGCATCCTTGGGATACAACACCACACACAAGGATACAAATGCTATTATCTGATTGTCAAGCGTCTTCGTGTCTATGTAATGTATTCTTCTTTGAGCATCATCCTTACTATGTTGCACCTTATCCTCTTGCGACATTACCATCCTCTACACCTACCCTTCTTTTTTCGCAACTACTACATTTGCTCCAGACACTCCATCTTCACTCCCCAAGTCTCTCCCTATTAAAGACGATCAACGTTGTGATCACTCTATGTCATTGTTGACCCTACACCTCTTGTATGCACTAATTCCATTGAGGAGATATCCAATATACCTACTCATGCTCTGCCTGTATTTGTTGCCCCCCTCCTGCTACAGAGGATCCGATATACGACACTCTACTCGCGAGCGTCATCCTCTAGAGCGACTGAACTTATTCGTTTCTACAAGTCTTACTCTTCAGAGTTTTCTTACTACTACATCAAACCTTCGAGAGCCTCCGTCATATCATGAGCCTATTTTATCATTGAATGGCAACATGCCATGTCCGATAAGCTCATGGTTCTTCAACAAATCATACTTAGGACCTCACCACTGGCTCCAGAAAAATCTTCGATAAGTTGTAAGTGGGTATATAAGATTTAGAATCTCGCAAATTGTTCTATCCATTGCTACAAGGTTCATCTAGTTGCTCGTGGGTTTTTTCAGCAGCAACATGGTATTGATTATGACGAAACCTTTACCCATGTTGCCAAGATGACCACCACACGTACTCTCCTGACCTTTGCCTCTGTTCGTTAGTGGCCTATGGCCTCTTTATTAGATGGATGTAAAGACGTCTTTCTTAATGGAGATCTAATTGAGGATGTTTACGTTGCTCCTCCTGGACTTTCTCATTCTTCGGAGCAAAATTGTCATATGCGCAAGGTGAGCTATGCCCCAAAGCAAGCTCCTTGGACTTCGTTTTCTGGATTCACCTCAGCCATGTATGCTATCGGGTTAACATTAAGTCAGATTGATTCTACCATGTTCACTCATCCTTCCGAGACTTTGCAAAAATTCAATACTGATGAAATGATTATCATTGGCAGCAACCCCGATCACATTATTCAAGTCAAACACCATTTGCATCAACAATTTGAAATGAAGGATCTTGGTACTTTACACTACTTGGTCTCGAGGTTGACAACTCACTGTGCGGAAATCTTCTCGCTCAACAAAAGTTCATCGTTGACATTCTTGATAGAGCTGGTATGTCTGATACTCATATTTTGTTAACTCTTCTAGAGTTGAATGCCAAGTTGTATCCTAATGACCAAGAGATACTATCTGTCGTGTCTCGCTATTGTCAACTTGTTGGCAGTTTAGTAAATCTCATTATCAATCGACCTGACATATCTTATGTTGTGCGTATCGCCAGCCAGTTCGTTTCTACTCCCTGTGGCACTCAGTATGCGGCCTTTTTTATCCATTATTCGCTATGTTTGAGGCACCATTACCAAATCGCCCTTTTTTTGCCTATGCCATCTTTTCAAATAACTTATCTTTTCTGTCTCTTTTGCCATTGTGCCTTCGTGCTCATAGTATTGCTGGTTGGGCTAGTGATACTGATTGGGCTGGTGATACTTTTGACCACAAGTCTTCTACTATATTTTGCATATTTCTTGGACTCATCTCTTAGAATTCCAAGAGACATGTAGTTGTCTCTCGATCCACTGCCGAGGCTGAGTATCGTGCTATGACATCTACCACTACTCACCCGGTTAAGTTGTCTCTTGCTGATATGGGTGTATCTCTCTTTACTGTTATTCTTCTTCATTATGGAAACACCAACACTGTTCAGATTACTTGCAATCCGGTGTTTTATCAGTTCACGAAACATATTGAGCTTGACTGAAATTTTGTTCGCCATGACTATCTTAGGGTGATGATTTCTCCTCTCATTGTCACTTTTCAGCTGACCTCTAAGGCTTGCACTCTCCAGCGACATGCAGTTCTCGTCAACAAACTCTCGTTGGTTGATCCGTCATGAGTATAGGGGGTGCGGATTGGGGCTGGGATGTTAAATTTAGTGTTTAGTCTTATTCATTAGCTTACTTTATAGTTAGTATCTTGTCTTTACTTTATCCTTAGTAGTTAGTATCTTGATTGTATTCAGTATATATATTGCCATAGAGCTTAAATGAAGAAGGTAGACTTTTCCAACTCTTAACACTATATGCGTTAGTATATGTACACCCTGTCTTATCTGTAGTTACTTCATGTGTTTGGTTTAGTGGAAGGTGAGGGAAAAGGGAAATAAAATGAAATTGTTTCTAGTAGAAAGTTATCCCATTTATGTACGCTCAAGTTTCATTTTCCTTTCCTTTCCCTCACTTTCTTAGCAACCAAATACAACCATAATGTAGAAGCATTTCCTTTAAAATTATTAATAGCTTCTTATTACATTCAGCAATCCCATAATACTTGCTGAAATAGTAGTTTTTGTTTTCTTTTTTCTTCCTTTATAACTGGCCCTAAAACATATAAACCTGACTTTATGGTTCAGGGGATGGCTACATTTAATCGCAGCTGCTATTTTGCTAGTCCAAGGACTTCGTCACTGATTGCATTAGCTAGCGCTGAGTCAAATGAATCCAAATCTGGAAGTGTAGGCACACCACTTGAGCCACAGACGCCTCAAGGGAAATTCCTATGTGGTATATTAAAGAATCAGCCTGATATCTTCTCATTTACTGCAAACAAACAATTGGAGGAGTTGGCTACTAGCAGGGATAGTTCCTTTGCTCGCTGGGAAAGGAGTTCAGATTCATCCGAATCATACCTTCACAAGTGAGAATCACTCAATAACTTTGTATTGTAACCCTCTTTTCTATAATATTTTTTGTTTTTATCTGTTTTTTCATCATTAGAAATTTATTGAAATTTACCTGCCTTTTTGTTTCTTGCCACTTTCCCCATTTTTTTGAAGACTATAGATTATCTGCACTGCCCTTTGTATTGTTATATCCTTGTGAGTTATTTGGACTATCAATTTTTATTGCTGATCTCAAAAGAATCATTATAATTTTTGGTTTATTTAAAAGATAAATATATGGGGAGGGTTTTGCCTAGTGCCACGGTAAGGCTTCTTGTTTGCATCTTCGAGTAACAGAAACAACCTCTCCAAATAAAGGTAAGACTGTATACATCTTGACAGACACTACGTAAGCGGGAGCCTCGTGGCATTGAGACATCCTTTTATTCTTTTGAAGACAAATATATTCATGGACCTTTTTATTTGTAAACTACAAATATATTAATATGTAACATAAAACTAGATATTTCAGTCTGTTGTACTGTAGAGTGCAACTAAGAATATTAGTTTTGGAGAGGTATCATGTCATTTGGTATATCTTTGAGAATTGAATGTCTAACGAAGTGCTGAGTCACCAAAATTTCTTTAACATGGGTGAAAGGTGGCATTACCTAGAAAGTTTTGGTTTACTAGTTATAGGATGTCTACCAATTACATAATTCTTGTCCAACACCAAAATCCGATTACTCGATTACTTGTGACGTATGGATGGTAACCCCTATAACAGCGGAATGTCACAGACTTAGTGTTTTAGGCTACATTTCGACCTGTGCGGCGCACAAGCTTCCTACTCGAAGTCCCGTGCCAGCCTTCCCTATCCCGCTTAGCTAGATCGCTAAGGCGATATTGAGAATAATGTGGAGCAAAAGAGAGAGATTGGAAGTATGAAAACTTCACTATACTAGAAAGAGAATACAACTTTGGGTGGTGGAAAACAAATGAGCCTCCTACTTATTTATAGGGGGACCTCCAAGGCTTACATGGAAACTTCTGGAATCGGCATATTACATGAATTATTTTAGGGACTAGATAAGAAGGAAGCTTTTAGTACATTCAGAAAGATCATGAGACATCTAAAAAGTTTTGAGTCTTCTGGAAGATTCTCGGGTCCTCTGGAAGATTATGAGACCTTCTGGAAGATTCCACCATCTTCTGAAACACTCTTGAAGCTTTCCGTATAATCCCGGTCCGTGGAGAGTTATGCAAGTCCTTCTCGGTAGGGAGCAAGCTTTTGTGCGTGACATTCTCCCCCACCTGTTTCGTCGATGTCCTCATCGACGGCTGTAACAAGTCTCGAGACGACGTCCACTCTCGTAGGCATGGTCGCTGCACGTTGTCCCTTCTTTGTGCGTCTCGTGCGGCGCTTCCCAGACTTGCCAATCTCCTCCTCAAGATCGGAAGCAAACTGGTTCGCCGCACCAACTCTGGTCTCGATTTGTGCCTTGCTCGGCACAGGACAAATCTCGTGCGGGCTATCGAGTCGCCAATCCCCCTCGTCTTGTGGCTGCACCTGGTTTTGCGCACCTTCGCGCATGCGAGTCCCATTGCAACACTGTCGACCCGAATGTTCCCCCACGAGCTTTGAGCAACTCCTTGCGCGAGTTGTCGCCTTCGTCTCTGCTCAGCCCACGACATACTTCTTCGTACTCGTGCTCAGCTTGGTAGCACGATTCACTTCCCTCCGCGGAAGTGGCTCACCGGGATGCCTCTTTGCAACACCCTTGGTCTCGCGCGGAAGGCCTTCCTCCTCGAAGCCCTCCCTCCTCTCGAGCACCGCTAGGTATACCGTCTCCCTTTGGCCACCCTTCTTGAGCTGAATAGCGGAGATAGCTTTTCCCTTCGAAGGCTTGCCTCATGCAGCTTTCAACATGCACGATGAGCCTTCTCCCATAAAGCCGACAACTCCCAAATGGGGCATCGGAATCGCCTTAGTCGCGATAAGAAAATCCATGTCCAGTATCATCTTGAAGTCATCCAACGACGTAACGGTGAAATTGGCAACACCCGACCAATTTCCCACAGCTATGCGAACTCCCTTGGCTACCTCCTGCACGGGATGCGCCTCCACATTGACCGCTTTCATCATGCTCGAATCTTCCTCTAATGCTAGACCCAAGCAACCGTCCTCCGCACCCGAGATGAAGTTACGAGTGGCGCCCGTGTCAACCAACGCCCGTGTGCTCATGCCATTGATCCTCACACCAACGAACATGAGCTCCCTGCTCGGAGTCCTCGACACGTCAGACTTGGTATTCACGGTGTTAAGCGCAACGCTCCTATGTGCGCTCCCACTTCGTACTCTTCGTCTTCCACCTCCTTGTTTTGGACGACATTCACACGCATGCTCCTCATCGGGCAATCCCAAGTAAAGTGATTTTCTCCACATATGAAGCACGAAACTAGTCGCTCGGATTGGGCCTTCTCGTGCTCCTTCCTCTCGAACGGACCCTTCTTGGGAGAGCTCTCCTGCTCTCCCCCACCATTCCCTTTGGTGGTTTTTGGTTTGGCCTTGGCATCATTGTCGTCCCACATGTACTCGACGAGCCGCTCAGCTGCTGTCACGACGGTGTTCACGTCTTGCACCCTCTGTCACTGCAATTCTTGAGCCGCCCACGGTTTGAGTCCATCAAGAAAGAAGAACAAACGATCCTCCTTGTCCATGCTAGATATCGCGAGCATTAAGCGTGTGAACTCCGCAATGTACTCCTTGATCGCCCCGGTATGCTTGAGTTGCCGCAAGTTCCGCCTCGCTGTAAACTCCACATTCTCCGGATAGAACTGAGACTTGATCTCCTTTTTGAGATCCTCCCAAGTCTCTATCGAGCACAAACCCTTCTCGGCTTTCATACACCTTCGACGCCATTATATCATAGCATCGTCGGTGAGATAGAGTGAAGTGATATCCACCTTCTCGGTATCATCATTGATGTGCAACGCATTAAAGTATCGCTCCACGTTCCACAAGAAGTTCTCAAATTCTTTGGCATCTCGCACCCCACTAAAGGATTTTAGCTCAGGGATCTTCCTTCGCTTCGGTGTCTCCCTACTCGAAGATCCACCGTTCGCAACGGCCTTCTCCAAAATGGTAACTTTGGTCTTGAGTTCTCCACAACTCTCGACCACGGTCTTTAGCTCCTCGTAGCCTTTGACCTTGTAGAGTGGAATAATAGATAGCTTTATTAATCATGAGAGACTACATATATAGGAGAGGCTAGCCCCTCTCCTATTGTTCTAAGCAATGTGGGACTAAAATCCACTAACTAATGGTTCTAATATAACACTTAACACCCTCCCTCAAGCTGGAGCATAGATATCAATCATGTCCAGCTTGTTACATAGAAATTATAACCGAGGATCCAAAAGAGGCTTTGTGAAGATATCATCTATCTGGTCGTCGGTCCTCACATGTTGAAATTTTATCACTCTCTTTGTATACTCATCATGAACAAAGTGGATATCAATTTCAATATGCTTCGTCCGTTCATGAAATACGGAGTTGGTGGTAATATGAATAACAGATTGGTTATCACACCATAGATCTGCCGTTTGAGATCCTGCATCTTCTTCCAGTTCTTGTAAAAGATGTTTCATCTATAATACCTCTGATGTGCCATGAGCAATGGCTCGATATTCTGCTTTCGAGCTTGAGCGTGCTATCATACTTTGTTTCTTACTCTTCCATGTCACTAGATTTCCACTAATAAATACTGAGTAGCTAGATGTAGATCGTCTATCTGTCAGGCTTGCTCCCCAGTCAGCATCAGTAAAATACTCAATACGAGTGTGTCCATGATTCTTCATCTGAATTCCTTTTCCTGGTTTCTTGACTAGATAACACAGGATTCTGTGAACTGCCTGTCAGTGTGAAACTCTTGGAGAAGCCATAATTTTCTTGCAACACTTACTGCGAAAGAAATATCCGGACGAGTCATGACCGGCAAGTAGTTGAGTTTTCCAACTACTCGATGATACTGATCTGGATTGGTCATCAGGACCCCTTCGTCTGGAAGTAACTTTACCCCTGGATCCATAGGTGAGGTTGCTCCCTTGGCTTGCATCATACCTGCATCATTCAGTATGTCCTGCACATACTTTCTCTGGGACATTACAATATCTCGCTTACTCCGTGTGACGTCAATGTCCAAGAAATAGTTCAAGGATCCCATATCCTTGGTTTGGAATTGTTCTCCCAGAAACTTCTTGAGGTCTGCAATACCTTGATTGTCGTCTCCCGTGATTACATTATCATCAACATAGACACCAAGTAGTATTCTTCCAGCTGATGTCTGTCGGTAAAATACATAATGATCCTTCTTTGATTGACACAGACCAAACTGAATAACCACATGTGTAAATCGACCAAACCACGCACGGGGTGATTGTTTTAGACCATAAAGGGCCTTCCTCAGATGGCGCACTTTACCCTCCCTTGCAACGAATCCGGGAGGTTGCATCACGTATACCTCTTCATCAAGATCCCCGTGAAGGAAAGCATTCTTGATATCCAGTTGAAGCAACGGCCAGTCATAGCGAACAACCAAGGCTATGAGGACATGAACAGACGTCATTTTAGCTACAGGAGAGAAGGTTTCGAAGTAATCCTTACCATAGGTTTGAGAATATCCTTTGGCCACCAGACGAGCCTTTAGGCGATCAAGAGAGCCATCTGGTTTCACCTTGATCGTGAATACCCATTTGCAACCTACTGCATGTTTACCAGTAGGTAAATCGACCAAGTCCCAAGTATGGTTCTTCCTGAGAGCTTTCATCTCCTCCTTCATAGCAGCACGTCAACCGGGATGTTTGATACCTTCCTTAACGGTCTTGGAAATCTGAATCCCATCAACAGTAGCCACCAGAGACTGAGTATGGCTGGTAAGTCCTTTGTAGTTTTTAACATACAAGGGATGATCACGACAGGCACGACGAGGACGACCTGGAGGCAGAATAGCCGGAGCTGCTGGCGGAACCGGTGGAACTGCTGGTGGAACAGGTGGAGGCGACTCAGTGGAGCCAGAGGAGGATGACTCTGTGGACATCAATGACGATGTTTGTGTGGGTGACGCCGGCACTGACTGAATCGGTGTATGCGGATCATCAAATCGGGGAACTTGCTCGGTAAGGGAGGGCACCCGTACGGGGGCTGTAGTGTTTGATTAGGAAAGATCAAGAAATCATCTTCTGGATAAACTTGGAGAACTGGGTCCGTTGTTTGTGGAAGTGGAGGAAATTCGGTTTCAACAAAGGTGACATTCCGAGTGAAAAAATATCTCTTTAAGACGGAAAAAAATACCGGTACCCTTTCTGATCTTTTGGATACCCAAGAAAAATACATTGTATTGCCTTAGGATCTAATTTAGAAAGAGTCGGTCGAGTATCCCGAACATAGCATAAGCAGCCAAAAATTCTGAGAGGCAGAGGAAATGGCTCTCGTCCTGGATATAGCATAGAAAATGGAGTATTACTATTGAAAACTGACAGTGGCATGCGATTAATAAGATAACAAGCGGTAAGAACCGTATCCGACTAAAATCTATTGAGAGAACGTGCTTGAAACATAAGAGCACGTGTTGTTTCCAAGAGATGGCAATTCTTGCGCTCTGCCACACCATTCTGTTGTGGTGTGTACGGACAAGAAGTTTGGTGGATGATGCCATTGCAGGCCAGATGACTATCGAGCTCACGAGACAAATACTCACGACCATTGTCACTCCGAAGAATTTTAATAGGAATACCAAATTGTATTTTGATTTTGGCATAAAAATTGTATCAAATATTAAATAATCGGAGCGATTTTTCATTAGGTAAACAAAAGTAACACGTGAGTAATCATCAACAAATGTAACAAAGTACTTAAAACCCATTATTGATTCAACCGGACAAGGTCCCCATATATCAGAATGCACCAGCTCGAAAGGAGCAGATGCAACTTTATTATGACTCACCGGATATGGAACCCGGTGATGATTAGCTAAACTACACGACTCATAATGAAAGGAAGTAGAAATATCTAAAGAATGGTACATTTTCTGGAGAGCTTGGATAGATGGATGTCATAACTGACAATGTAACTTAAAATGATCGAGTTTCACGCCAGCACAGATAACAGAAGCTACGTCAAACAGATACAAGTCTTTAGCCACACGCCCCTTAACGATAGTATTTCTAGTTTTCAGGTCCTGAAAAACACAACCATCAGGGAAAAAATGTTACCAAGCAGTGCAGTTCACGAGTAATTTGACTAATGGAAATTAAACTGAACAGGTTTTCAGGTGTAAGCAATACATAATTGAGCGACAGTCCGGAAGAAAGACTAGCACTTCCACGTCCTCGGACTGTCAGAGAACCTCCATTGACAACAGTAATGCCAGAAACACGATGAACATGGATATAATTATGTATCATACCTGCATCACCAATCATGTGAGCAGACGCTCCAGAGTCAATTATCCATTGCTTTGGCTTGATTATACATGTTGTTGACTATCCGGCTGTGGATTCAGACGTGGAAGCGTCACCACAACGTTGAGCCTGAAAATCAAGGAACTCTGTATATGAATCCGAAGTCAGCTGAACAAATCGGACACCATCATCAGTAGCATCGGTTGTGATATTAGCAGCAGGTGATTTAGTGCATTGCGAGTAGAAATGGCCAAGCTGACCACAATTAAAGCATGTGCGTGGTCGTCCTCCATTGTGACCACCATTACCACGACCCCCATCACAACCAGTATTGTGGCCACCACGCCATCTACCACGACCACCACGAATGCATGTAGGAGCAGCACTAAGAGCAGAGCGATCAGCAGGTGCATCATCCGGAGTGGTCTCTACGACTTTTGCTGCTTGAAGGACACGATAATGTGCTTCCATTAAAGATGGAACTTCAGATCCAGCAATGATCTGAGATCGAGCATAGTCTGCATCAGGACGTAGAGAGACAAGATATGCCATAACATGAAGTTGTTCATATTGAGCCCTAACTTCATTGATATTTGTTGTAAGGGGCAATAGACGATCAACCTCATCAGACATAGCCTTAAATGTCTTGAAGTGATCTTTATGAGATTTGTCTCCCTGATTTATTCTGTATATGCCAACGACGGAGTCATAAATGCGAGATAAATCGCATTTGCCATCAAACGTCGTTGCTAAGACCGTCCATAATTCCTTAACAAAGTCCGTATTCTGAACCATGTCTTCCACCGATGGTTCTATGGAGTTCATCAACTGTGTAAACAGTCGACTATCATATATCTCCCATTGCTCAAAGCCGGGGTCAGTCTTTGCGAGGGGGTTGTCAGTCAAATATTTGGACAACCGCATCCATAGAAGCGTCTTCTCGACCTTCTTACACCATGTCGAGTATCCTTCTGGTCCGTCCAATTTTCGATCGACAAGTCGAATTGAGAAAATCATTGTACTAGTGTCCATTGGTCTCGCTATTGTGTTCCCAATGCTAGTACCAATATCACTGGCATGCGTCCCAGTGCTATCATCCCTCAAATATCATTCTAAGTGTCGAAAAAAAATTCACAACAATATCCACAGTAGAGATGTGGATCAAACAAGTCAGGATAGAGAGGACATTCTTGGGACAGATCTTGATATGAAGATCAAGAAAGGAAACAAAGAATCATGCAAGACAACCATCGTGTCTGCTCTTTGTTAGTCTTCCTGAAGCCAATCGTTGGAGAGTCAAAGTTTTCAACATAGTTGCTCTGGAATGTCCAAGTTAATGGCCAACTTTGAGAATCAGAGGTTCTTGTAAACAACCACGTTATTTACCCTCGAAGATTCCCAAGTGTATTTAGGGCAGAGTTTCCAACGTGGTTATTATGTAAATCCCAAAATATCAATAGTGGAAAGATCAATATGGGAGAGTTTCTAACTTGGTTACTCTGTGAATCCCAAAAGATCAATATTGGAAAGTCAGAGTTTCTTACGTGGTTGCTCTAAAATTTTCGACGCAATAACCAACTTTTTTTTAAGTTAGGGTTTTGAGCGGAGTGGGTAGCGGCTAGGGTTAGGGTTTACATCCATGGGGAGGAGGGGGGAAGGTGAGTCGTCGGGAGGGGGGGGGGGAGGTCGCTAGGGGGTGGGGGGGGATTGGGGGCGGCAGGGGGTTGCCGGAGAAGGGGGGCTCCCTCCGGAGAAGGGGGACCGTCGGGGTGGGGGCGGAGAATGGGGCGGCAGCAGCAGCAGCAATGGGGCAGCAACAACAGTTTGGGCGGCAGCAGGGGGGGCGGTAGTGGGGGGCGGTGAATTAGGGTTAGTTTTTTTTTTTCCTCTTTGTGGAGAGGGGTGGATGGATTATGGCTCTAATACCATGTAGAGTGGAATAATGGATAGCTTTATTAATCATGAGAGACTACATATATATATATAGGAGAGGGTAGCCCTCTCCTATTGTTCTAAGCAATGTGGGACTAAAGCCTACTAAGTAATGGTTCTAATATAACACTTAACAAACCTTCCTACGCAAGTCCTCAATCTCCACACGATGTCCCTTGAGCTCCTCCTCAAGTGCGGATCGGATCTCTTGGAATTGCTCCCGAAAGATTGTCATGGACGAAGCGACGTTGCTCTCCAGTCCATCGAAGTACTCTTCTAGCCTCGTGTTGTTTTGCTTCACGGATCCCATGCGCATCTCCATGTCCCTAGAACCCGTCTCCAAGACTCCAATGCGCTCGGCAAGATCGGCAAGACTACGCTCCACCGTAGACTCCTTGCTCTTGCCCCTCTTGTGCGTCTTGGCCTGTCCCTCCTTTGGCGACGCGGGTTCCTCCTAGACATTCTCGGATGTCGATATGGCACCAACCGACCTTCGCCCTGATACAACTTGTCACGAACTTAGTGTTTTATGCTGCACTTCGACCCGTGCGGCGCACAAGCTTCATACTTGAAGACCCGTACCAGCCTTTCCGAACCCGCTTAGCTAGATCGCTAAGACGATATTGAGAATAATGTAGAACAAAAGAGAGATATTGGAAGTATGAAAACTTCACTATACTAGAAAAAGAATACAACTTTGGGTGGTGAGGAACAAATGAGACTCCCACTTATTTATAGGACCTCCAAGGCTTACATAGAAACTTCTGGAATCGGCATATTTCAGGAATTATTTTAGGGACTGGATAAGAACAAGGAAACTTCTAGTATATCCAGAAAGATCATGAGACATCTAGAAAGGTCTTGAGTCTTCTAGAAGATTCCCGGGTCCTCTGGAAGATTCCGGGACCTTCTGGAAGATTCCACCATCTTCTGGAATACTCTAGAAGCTTCCCGCATAACCCCGGTCCGTGGAGAGTTATGCAAATCTGTCTCGGTGGGGCGCAAACTTTTGTGCGTGACAGGAAACTGAAAAAGAGGGAGGGGTTGAGATTACAACCGTTCCATCCCCTCTTAGTTGTTGCTAGTCGAGAGGGATAAGTGAGCTGTCGAAATGTTGTCTTAGGGTTTACTCAAGTCCACCAACGGTGTTTCCTCAAATGGGTTGTCCTAGTCCATGAACGACCAAGATTTACCAAGAAAAAAAAAAGAATAATCTCAAAGTTTAATAATAATTTTATTGATAGATGAACCCAATACGTTAAGGGCTTTTATATTGGCTTACAATTAATTACTTAGAAAACAAGGGAACTGTAGAAAGTCATAATCCTAATTTATAGAAATTAATGATCGAATTTGTACCAGATTTGTTAAATATGAATCCTTAGCCCAAAATCCCAACTTTCAAAATTTTCCAGATTTCAAAGTCCAACAACTTCAATTACATTTTTGAATGCCTAAACTTCAAAATTAAAAGTTGACTTGAACAAGAAATTTGAAGCTCTGGAAGGTAGCTTTCCGGATTGTGGTTGTGAACCCAAATAAGGAGTTATAGTCTAGGAGATATCATTGTTTTCCTACAGCTGTACTGTAGTTTGAATCTGAGTAGTTTTGTGTAAACTCACTTACATCAGACTCCCTAAAGCGGGGCAAAACCAATAAGCATACTAAGGGTTTGGCTCACAAATTAATAAATTATTATTTTGTGGAAGCTAATTGTGAACGATAATTGTCAATGATATTTCACCAATAAAACCTAATAAATCCCAAAAACAACTTTGAATTCAAGGTAGCCTTACCGGAACCACAATGAGATGAAGTTGTTATGGTGGTTGTAATGAACGTTGAGGAATCGGGGGTTTGAATGATGATGAAAAGGGATTTTGAGTGTAATAACAACCCTAGATTGTATCAAATGAGAACTATAGCAACTCGGTATGGTAGCAATTCAAATGAGAAGGATTTTAGGATTAATGGAAATTTAGAAGTATATGTAAGGCAAGTTTGCACTTAAATACCAAGAAGTATCACTTATTTGCAAATAAATATACTATACTATTTTCATTGGACACTTAAATACCTCGAACTTTCATTTTGTACTCATATACCCTTTACTTTCATTTTGCACTTAAAATACCCTATGTTATGATAATTTGCGGTCCTATATTAACAGTAAATATAAAATGACATTTTCCCCTTACAATTTCATAATATACCTCATTTTGTCCCCTCTGAGCTGCTGCACAATTCTGTTCCTCTCCCACAACACACGACCTAAATGTGAATTGCTGCAATGGCCCCCTGACAGCGATGACTGTCCCTAAATGCAATTATTAGTTAAGCGTCATTCTTCGCTAATTAACTCTTAACAACCATTTTTACAAAAAAACTATAAACTCATAGTAGTTATTGTAATTAATAAGAATAGAACTTACATTGAAGATAATGGTAGAGCATTTTGTCGGGATTCGTGCCCATCTCAAACCATTCTTAATTGAGCTATACTTGTAGTTAAGATCAAGAGATGCACTAGAAATTAGGTTTTACTCTTTGTAATTGAGAATTTATCTTTGATTCATCAATAAAATTCCTAGGAAATAACCATATGCACCCATGTAAATAATAATTAAAATAACAAGTGCACCCAATAAACACCCAATCTAAAAATTTAAAATTGGACCAATGTGCTGATCCCGTAGTTTGATGCAGGACAAGACCTACAAGAGATATCAGTCTGCGCTGGACAAGACCTACAAGAAATAATGATGAGCTCGACTCACAAACTAACCAACTGATTTTTTGTGGAAGCTACTTGTGAACTATGATTATCAATAATATTCACCAAATAAACCCTGGCAAATCACAAAATAACAATCGAGTTCAAGGCTGTCTTTGAGTTAAGCAAGATCACAATGAGATGAGTTAACCAAGATCACAATGAGATGAAGTTGTTATGATTCTCCAAGCTGGACCTAAGCTTTGCATCTTATAATTGCCTTCAGGAAGAGGCTCGTTTGATGTTGAACATTATTTAGACTATTTCCAGTTATTTCGTACTATTAACTGTTTTTTTACATCACTTTGTGATTTCAGCCAGCTTCTTTTTTAACGAGTTATCAGTTAGATCATTAGTCAGATCGTTACCGATATTTTTTAGTCTTATTTATATATTTCCATTTTTGCATCTTAATTCTATTAAGTGTAAAACACAAAAAATTGTGAAATATGCATTTAATGACCCTTGGGTATAGGGGACTGAAATTCCAGTCCCATTGAAATTGGAGTTTCGGTCAGAACCCGAATCTTGAGCCAGCTGCAATTTAGGTCTTTTTTGTGTACTGATGGTTAAAAGAAGATGACGAACAAAAGTTGCATCATATATCATCCATTCCAACAATTGGCTATCTATGTTGTATTAAGCGTAAGGTGAGGCGATGAGGCTGTCGCCTCGCTTAATGACGCTTAGTTAGCGCCTCACTTTTTTTTGCTCCTACATGTAAAATTGTCAATATAGTATATACACATAAATTTCAATATTTTTTTCGTACAATCCTACTAGTGTATGCATGAATAACAATACCAATTATCAATCAAGCAAAGTAACAAAATAAATACTAGAATCAAAATGCAAACTACAAGCCGCACAATGCATACATACTGCATAGCATCAAAATGTCATCAAACATAAAAGTTGTCTCTAAAGTTCCTACTTAAAGTTTTCCAACTATATGAATAACAAAAGATTCAGTTCAGTTTATTAAAAAAATTCAAAAAAAAAAATCAAAAATCGTTAAGCGAGGCGCCTAAGGCGAGGCGAGGTGCTACTAAGCGACGTCTAAGCGCGCTTAAGCGCTGATCGCTTTTCTGGGACAAATTTATTAAGCGAGACGCCCTAATTCTAAATCTTGCTTAAGCGCATTTTTCACAACATAGTTGGCTATGGGATAGCTTATGAGAGCCGATGTATGAGCTGAGATGTGAGTTAAGTCTCCAAGGTAGTGTATTCATGTTAAAGGTGACACACGACAATACCTAGAGCTATGTTATCTGGACTCGGGTACGGATGTCGGGTTCGGGTACATATCCAAGAACTTCAAACTCATATTTGAGGACACAAACTCGGCTAGAACGGATCCAAATTTTGGATACGAGTACGGGGATATGACTAAGATTTCATAAAAAGACGACCTATAATTATAAATTACTAGTAAACTTTATTGAGCTAGTTGTAATAAGTCTTTAAGGGACCGTCCTTTAGCTCCCCTACTACTTTACTACCAGTCTGCCATATTAAAATAAACTATCTACATCACTACTACATTAAAATAAACTATCTATTTCAATACTAGTCTCCCGATTGTCACCATGAAGTATCTGATTGTCACTGTGGAGGATCGGATACAGATTCTATATCCATACCCGTGTCGTATCGGGTTGACACGGGTACTTCTCCTTAAAGTGGAGAGTCCGGATAACATAGACCTAGAGGGATAAACTATATGGATTATCCAATGATTTCACAAACTGAGATTAACAGAAGTTTAATTGTTGAACAAGGTTTTATAGAAGTATACCAAAACAACCGTAGAAAATATTGAAATAATCATCGAATTGAGGATTTTGTGAGTTTACTAGAGGATTTTGTGATTTTGTGAGTTTACTAGAGGATTTTGTGAGTTTACTAGAGGATTATGAAGTTGCATGATGCAATCAAAACAGATTGAATCTCGCCCCTCAAAGACATTACTGCACGTCAAAGCATATTGAATCTTACTCCTCAAAGACATTACTGCACGTCAAGCCTTCTTTCTGCGGTCGAAGGGGCAATCTTGATCAATGCTTGGATCTTGTGATGTATTTTATCTTCCAGAGAATGGGAATTGATTGTAGTGGTTTAAGATGAAAGGCTGATTTGGCAGGGTGATGTGACTTGTGGGTGCAAGGTGGAAGAGAACGAGGATCTGCATCCTAGTGCAACAGTAAACAGAATGGGAAAGGGGTTGGGTACTGTAGCAATCAGCAATAACAACAATTGAGATAGCTTTTGGGGATTTAATTGATCTTGAACTTCATTTGGAAGATAAGAGGTAGATAGAAGATGATATAGGAAGGAGTTGAGAAGTATTTTTAAGTTTGAAAAACACAATATATTTCTACTATTCTCTTCAATGATTGAAACAAAATTTCATCTCTCTTTATATAACTTTACAATGCTTGGCCATTAAGAAATCAATCTTAATTAGAACTACCAAATATAGCCAATCCTAGAAAATAACCATGTGTAGTAATGTGGGTAAATAATTAAAACACGTTCACCAAAATAAACACCGGATAGTCTCAAATCTCAAAATTCGCCTATGTAGTTACTGGTCTTTCATTAGGTCTCTTTTTCCACAAAGTTTGGATTGACATGTTTTGGTATATTTCTCTGCCAAAGAAAACTTGCGATTGCTTGGTAGTTGCCAAATGATGTGTCCAATGGATGGACGAAGATAACAAATTAATCTTGTATAATTTTTCTTCAAAAAGAAAGAAGACGAAGAAGAATTTTTGGAGGTTTTTTTTTTGTTTTAGATCAAGATTGAGCTTGATTGTTAACCATACTTGCTTGAGGGGGGCTTCCATGAATGTGGTTTCCAAGTTTCCTATGCACATGTTTCCTATGTCCAGCTCGTGGAGAGTGCTGAAATGGACTGAAGTTCAGGTTCAGTCGGACAGGATTTCATTCAAATCTCGAGTCTGGAGCCACCTCCAATTTTAATATGGTTTGGGTCTATTTTAGGTTTAGTAGGTTATGGGGTCTTTTTGTGTTCTGTTTTTTAGGAAGAAACAAGCATACTCCATAAGAAAGTTTCTTCTTATTTATACTAAATAGTACAAAAAATAAAGTCAGCGTAGAAAGTCTAGTAAGTTAAGAATACCAAACTCAATATGGAAACTAAAAATGGAAAGGTTTGACTCTTGAATGATCATCATCATCATCCAAGCTTTCTCCACAAGAATGGAGTCAAAAAGCTCCATACAAGATTTGACGAAATTTTATGAGACATGACGTTAACCCCTCTATGTTGGTACTGAGTTACTAGCCAGGTTAGATAAGCATGAGAAGGCCATGCTATAAAACCTAGGTTGCCATTTGGTAGGTAGGTTGACTTACCTTTTGGATTGCAGTTTAAGCTCATGCAACCGATGACCCCCCTCCGAGTTTTTCTAGACTATAAAAAGTCTGGACAGAGCTAACATGACAGGGAATTGCATTCATCTCTATCTATGCTACCCGGACTCTCCACTTTATGGAGAAGTACCCGTGTCAACCCGATAGGACATGGGTATGACTATGGAATCCGTATCCGATCTTCCACGGTGACAATCGGATTCTTCATGGTGACAATCGAAATATTGGTAGTGAAGTAGATAGTTTATTTTAATGTGGTAGTGATGTAGATAGTTTATTTTAATGTGGTAATGATGTAGATAGTTTATTTTAATATGATAGACTGGTAGTTAAGTAGTAGAAGAGCTGAAGGGACGGTCCCTTAGGGACTTATTTAACTAATTCATTTAAGTTTACTAGTAATTTATAATTACAGGTTGTCATTTTATGAAACCTTAGTCGTATCCCCGTACCCGTACCCAAAATTTGGATCATTTTTAGTCGAGCCCGGGTGTCCTTCAATTATAAGTTTGAAGGGCCCAACTCTTGAATATGTACCCGTACCCGACACCCGTACCCGAGTCCAGGTAACATAGATCTCTATGACACGTTATACCAAAGAGTGAAGGAAGGACACTCCCATAAAGAGGCTAGATGAAGATGTTTGACTCTTAACTCAGTTTATAAATGAAAACCAAGTCGTTGACTAAATCTAATAGACCAAAACTTTGACTTATGGACATAAATAGCCTCCAAGGAAAGATCAGTTGTATTTAGTGTTTTATAACAAGAGACTTAGACTTGAAATTGGAGACTAGAATTTTAAGAACTAGATTATTGATCATAATTGATCTTTTATCTTAAACTTAGAAATTTGATAAACTTCTTGCCACACCTCTCTGATCTTCTCCTGTGCCATAAGAATGTTGTATTATCACTTTGTTCTTGGAAGTATGTGAAGTCATGAATAATTTATCTGTGCACCGTCTTAGAAAGTTTTTTTTTTTTGAGATTATTCAAAAGTTGATTACTGAAACTGCGTATTTTGTATGTTAGCAGATAGCAAAATTAGACTTTTCCTTTGATTGGATGTCTAGTTTGAACAAAATAAACCTCATCTACATGTTGCAGTAGGTGTTGATGTCATCCCAGCCTTGGACAACTGCTTGGTTTCACAGTTAGTACATCGTATAAAGTACTTCACTGAATTATTTTCTTATGGAATACCATAGTTCAGAATGCCTTCTGTGTATCTATTTTATGGCTTGTCCCATATTATTCTGTTAGATATCTCGTTTGATGCAATTGGAGTCGTTTTCGGATGGATATTTATTTAACCTTCTCCTTACAATTTATCCCCATGCACTCTGAGCTTAGCTACGTACAGTATTCTTTCCACTGGAGTCTTGAAGGAACTGACCTTTACCTAATGGTGATCCATAGTAAGATCCTATCCTCTTTGAGTAAATCTGTACGTAAAGATTAAATGTTTGTGTGCAAACTTAGGACTTTGGTGGAACCCTGTCATGCTAAGGCGTGGCACTTGCATTATAAAGGATCTGGGATCAAGTAAACCCCTCTACAAGAAGGGGTAGGCACATAGTTACCAGATTCCCACTACCTCTAGGAACCACATTCTGGACCCCACATTCCCAAAGGTGGTGGATTGAGGATTCCCGAATGGATAACCAACCCGGGCTATCTGGGCTATCTAAATCTTAAATAAGTTCAACAAAGATATGAATCAAAAGTAATACAAAATACAATGAAATTTTAGTTGTCAAAATGAAGCATGCAGGGTCTTGTCGTTCGGGGATGTGTGCTTCGGTATGAATTCTTCTCTACCGGATATGCACACATATATGTCTACTTTGCTTCACTTCCCCGTTCTGCAACTTTACTTCTTTCGTCCGTCCACAAGGCAATCAAAAGAAAGAGAGAGGGGCGGCTATAACACAGGAGTTGTGGCGGTTGTCCACAAAAAAATAACGTGCTCTTAAGCGAACCACTACCCCAGAATCTATACTGGTTAAGATACCACCTTGTACCAAGTACCAGGAAAAGTAGCATTCATGTACTTGAGTGAATCGCGACCAGGTAACTATGGTAAGTGACGGTACTTCTTGACCCACTTTAGGCTCTAATCAGCAGGTGCCTGATAGTACCTATATCCATTAGTATATTAGGATCTATCTTCTTACTAATCTATGGAAACTGAGAGACGGCTAATCCAATAAACGGAGATTGTGAGTCTAAAGCTTGTGTAAACAAAGAGAAAAAGAATCACAAACAATAAGGGTCTCAAGGGAGAGCCAAACTTCAAGAGGCCTCTCTATTGCAGTCAACAACTAGGTTTCGTTTCTTATGCCCAATGAAACGAACACACTGTTATAGCCAATAGTGTCCCAAACATAGTAGTAAAATTTGATTCCTATTACAAGTAAACTACTTCAACCCAATAAAACCTCAAAACTGCAAAGGAAACCTTGCTTGGAGTTGAGTTTTGCATGCAGTTCAGGCTCTTTGGTTGCTTGGCTGGGGTCTCACAGGATAAAGATGGAGTATGTTTCCAGGAGCCTTAAGGTGAAGGCCCTTATCTACCGTAAGGCTTAGTCTCAACAAAGACTGAGGCTTGTGCAGTTTCACACTGGAGCTTTAGCCTCTTATTGCAGCTTTACAGCCTGAGGCTTGGTCTCTTCTAGGATATGACTGAGACTCTTCTAGTAGTTTGTATTTTAGACTCAAAACTCCAATCCCCTCGTAGGGAGGTTATCTTCCTTCCCCTCTTGTAGGGGGTCTCGTCTTCCTTATCATTGTTGGCGTCATCCTTAACCCACCTTGATTACTGAAAATTTTATCCAGTATCCAATACCAAGAAAAAATTATGTTTCTTTCCAACTATTTTAGGAGTAGATAAAATTTTGGGATCAATTTTGTTTGTTCTGGAAGCATTTTCCTTAACGACTTCACACCCACATAAGTAGGTCGGAATAATTTATTTGCCTACATCATGCTATTTATATTGTTACTGTTTTTGTCTGCTTGAAACAATTTGTATCAATGCAACTTGATATCCAAAGTACTAACAGATGTTCATACGGCCATAACTAGGAGAATAGCAGAATTGAAAGAGCTCGAATGCAACATTGCCGTTCAGGAGGTCATGTACTTCTTAATTGTGCACAATTTCTACCAGGCCAAAGTTCCAATGATCCCCAACCTATCCAAATGCACGAACGATGGACGATTAGAGATCTGGTCAACAAAGGATGAAGAGCTTGAGTGTGTACATGAACCTGAGGTATTAGAAATGGTAAGGGAGCACCTCGCTAACATTCTCAGATGGACAGGAAAATCTGACACGATGGTAAATTGGACTATGCTTAAAATAAAGAAGCTGCAGTTAGGCCGGTTTTATGCTGCTTCGATTATGTATGGATACTTTCTAAAGTCTGTTCGTCTGAGGCACCGCTTGGATCTTCGCCTTCCTTCAAGTCATGCACCTCTTCCTAGGTTTCGGGAGTTTCACAAGGAGAATTTGGTCTCTCTTGGCATTTCTGTTGAAATGGAGTCGTCTTCCTTGTACCCAACTTCTGGTAAGGGAGGCAAGTCCGAGAAGCTGAGGGGCTATATGATGGGCTTCGATTCAAAGACATTGCAGATATGTGCGAAGCTGAGATCTCAGGAAGCTACTAACCTAATTGAGAACCACAGCTGGGCTATCTTTGGGGATCCCAAGGGAGAGAAAGTCACCACAGAGAATGACGAGATGGTTGCTGTGTCAGTTTCAGGGTTGAAGAGGTTGGTGTTGGAAGCTGTTGCATTTGGATCGTTCCTTTGGGATGCGGAAGGACATGTCGACTCCATATACAGATTGAAGTAGGACTGAGATCATGATCAGAGTTGTTGTATATATTAGAGAGCACCATGTCGACTCCATATACAGATTGAAGTAGGACATGTCGACTTGGCTGTTGTATGAGTTAATCTACCAAATATGTATGTATTAAAACAGTTGGAGTGTCGTCTTTCGTTACAGTTGCAAAAAATCTGCTGTTTTTTGTTCTGCCTCTGGCTATGTAATATGAGAACTCCAGTTTCACGAGAAACTTGTTCAAGTTGTAATTTTAGCAGCATGAGCTTGTCAAATGTAGCAATAAGAAATTTTGTATCTATGAGCTTGGGTGATGCAGACTTAATTTATTTCTGGCAGAACACTAAGGGGGCGTTTGGTATGCGGAATACTATATTTATATAGCAGGAAATTCGATATTTTCGGGAATCAAATTTCAAGAAATTAAATTTCCTGAAAAATTACATTTCCATGTTTGGTGACAATATAAATATTTTCGGGAAAAAAATAAAAAATAATAATAACGAAAAAAATGAACAAATATAAAAAAAAACCGGTAAAAACGAAAAAAAAATCAGTAAAAACAAAAAAAAAATGGTAAAAACGACAAAATAACAAAAAACGACAAAAACGATAAAAAACGACAAAAAATTGCTTAAAATGACCAAAAAGCAACAAAAAATGTATAAACGACAAAAAATAACAAAAAAAAGGTAAAAACGACAAAAAAATCAAAACACAACAAAAACGACATAAAATCGGTAAAAACGAAAAAAAAAACCAAATGCAGCAAAAACGACAAAAAACAACAAAAAAATCGGTTAAAACGACAAAAAATCGGTTAAAAACGACAAAAAATCGGTTTAAAAACAATAAAAAATTGGTTAAAACGACAAAAATAACCAAAAAGCGACAAAAACGAAAAATAATCGATAAAAACGACAAAAAGGACAAAAAATCGGTTAAAACGACAAAAAAAATCGGTTAAAATGACCAAAATTAACAAAAAAAATCAGTTCAAAATAAAAAAAAAGGTTAAAAAACAACAAAAAATCGGTTAAAACGACAAAAAATAACCAAAAAGCGACAAAAACGAAAAATAATCGATAAAAACGACAAAAAAGGAAAAAAAAATCGGTTAAAACGACAAAAAAATCGGTTAAAACGACAAAAAATAACCAAAAAGCGACAAAAACGACAAAAAATCGGTAAAAGCGAAAAAATGACAAAAAAGCCATAAAATCAGTAAAAATGACCAAAAACGACAAAAACGACAAAAAACGACTAAAAATCGGTAAAAATAACAAAAAAAGCTATAAAAACGACAAAAAATTGCTTAAAACGACAAAAATTGACAAAAAGCGACAAAAAGGACAAAAAATGGGTAAAAACGACAAAAAATAATCAAAAAGTGACAAAAAAAGACAAAAAATGGGTAAAAACGATAAAAAATCGCTTAAAATGACAAAAAATTGGTAAAAACGACAAAAAACGACAAAAAAAACGATAAAAACGACAAAAAATAATCAAAAAGTGACAAAAAAGAAAAAAATGGGTAAAAACGACAGAAATTGTTTAAAACGACAAAAAATTGGTAAAAATGACAAAATGACAAAAAAGCGATAAAAACGACAAAAAAAAGAAAAAAATGTTCAAAACTAATCGAAATTGATCAAAAAAGAAGAAAAAAATTTAAACAATTTTTTTTTTTGCCCGGACAAAAAAAAAAAAACCCACCTATTCTCAAGGGATAGAATTTCCATGTTTTGTGGGTAAACTAAACGTCCCCTAAAATCAGAAGTGAATGGTTCATTTTATGTCTAATAAGCTATTTTTGGTTTTTTTTTGAACATTGCTGGGCTCTGTAACCGTCAAGGTTGGCTTGGGAGCTCATGCTTAGTAAGAAACCCATTTGGTTTGCAGCAGCATATGTGTGCGGCTTTTGGTTACTTTCTTTTCGTTTAGGCTGCATATGATTGGCATTTTTAATAGAAAATATTTCCATTACAAATTTTCCAGCCATGTGTACTTTTGGTACCTTATATTTTTCATGGACTTATTTTTCAAAAAAGCTGTTATTTTTCATATTAAGGAGTGAAACTTCATGCTACAGTGGGGTGACTCCACCATGAGGTTCCCAGGTCTGGGGTAATGCCTCGGCTTTGCAAGCCAAGTCATAGCGGCGTAGCACCGCAAATAGGCAGGTAGCCTAATGCTGTATGACGTAATTAAAGAGTTGTAGACAGCACTGCAAAGGGGAGGATGGTCCCATGTTACAGTGGCACGACACCACGATGAGGTACCCAGATAGGGGTAAAGCCTCGGCCTTGCAAGCCATGTCGTTGCGGCGTAACACCGCAAGGAAGTCTTAGACTTCATGCTGAGTAGATTGACACTACAAAGAGGCTGAGAACTCATGCTACAGTAGTATGACACTACGATGAGGTTCCCAGGTAGGGTAATGCCTCGGCTTCAGGCCATGTCATAGCGGCGTAGCACCGCAAGGAAGCGCAAGGCTTCATGCCATGTCTCTTTAATAAAGAACTCACCTATAGTGTATGGAAAGAGATATCAGGCCGTCTCTTGAGGGTAAACTTGTAGACGCCTAAAATTATACACTGAAACCAGGCTGGTACAGGGCCTTAATGTGCAGCCAGAAGCACACGTAACTACACTTTGTGAGTGGAAAAAATTACAATTGTGGTGCAGAATTCAAGGCGTAGTCCATTCTTGTATCACATTGTTATTTAACCCATGCGGGAAGATTCAAGTCGTCAGCGACATCTATCATAATGCAAAATGGACAGTTACTGTGGGGAACGCTCAACCCTGGTGTAACGCCCCAGTCCCAAAATACGTAGGACTAGAACGCAATCATGCCAGCTGTATACATACGAAGTATATGGACCCTCGTATATATACATAAGCTGTAAAATGCAGTAACCAAGGTACTAAATCTCATCCACAAAGATAAATATGATATAAAAGTAACTATGAATTTGTCATGTACATAATAGTTGGGCGGAGACAAAGTCCACTACCAACCAAATTAAATATGAAAAAAATTTACAAGGAAAGAATTTAGCAAGCGAGAGCAATGGCGAATCCAAGAGCAATCACCACGAAGGAAGGAATGGCCTTAGCTAGAGCACCTGCAAGAAATCACGAAACACACACCTGGCGAGATAACCAGGTCCTCAGAGGGACGTAACAAGATACATCAACATGCCACATAATACTGAATATAAAATACTATGTCATAAATCACAAGTAAAGTAAATAGTCACACTCGTAACAAGTTCCAATACCTCATCATCGAAACAGTGGACTACCCCTACAACCAAACAAGGACAAGGGGTAGTACACTATACCGCAATGCGATATTGTCCCAAGCTACTAATGGAACGGGGTGATATGACATTGACGAGGGTTACCTAGCCATCTAATGTGTTTATGCAGTAAGAACAAACCTTCAACGCATGAGCCCTGACTGTAAATAGGATCGGCATAGTTCCCATATAGGGCACCAGGGCCCTACGTCCATAACGCTCGGGAAGTGCCAGAGGGCACCATGTGCAAGGGGCTACGTCCATAACGCTCTGGATAACGTTAGAGGGTACCTGGAGCCTGCATCTCCGGCGGAGCGTACAGGTAAAAAGGGAAGTGCATAGAAGCCCATACGTCAGGTAATGTTCTCCCCACCCAATGCCTAGCAGAGTCATATCCATGTCTCACATACCTCTACTAACTGCTAAGTCTCCTAACATGCCTCTATTAGCAGTTAGCCCTATCGCATGCGCATGGGGGATCAGCCCACACGCAAGAACCTCTACATGATACTCATCTCACACATCCTCGTGGTACAACTGTGTCAAGGTATATGCAATACACCACAACGGTAGTCCCTTATCTCTAGGTCAACATGCAATCAAAGGATACTAACAAAATAAATTTTTAATCACTGAACAGGCAGTAAATCAGGAACTGTAAGAACCGAAAATAAAGAACAGTGACATATAAAATAAATGCAGACTGAATATAAACAGTTTAATGGCAAGGTATCTTGCCTGCGGTGCGAGAAAGGCAAATCCAAGAGTAGCAAGTGTCAGCACCCAAAACTCACAAATCACAGATGACTCCAGTCACTGAAACAAACATCAAAAATGATCTCGGTGAAGAAGATATACCTAGGAAACGCCTGTCCAAAAGTCAAATTCTAGAACAGGGGCAAAATCGTAATTTCGGGTCAAAACGATGTCCGCCGTTGGACCCACTTTGCACCGAAATACGCGCCAGAACCTACGGTCTCTAAAGTCGTCAAACTACATGTCTACGAATTTATTTTGATGAGACGAACCCAACGGTATGTCTAATTTTGGATTCCGGTGGGCCGTGCACAACATTGCCCGTTGAGTGGGATTGTGGGCCCGCCAAAATAGCGTCCCGACCAACGGTCTCAGAATCGGACTAAACTTGGCATATAGGACCAGAAAAATATTTCGAGTCCAATGGCGCAAGTTTCGTCGCGATTTGATGAGTGTGCACAAAGTAATTGAAAAAATTCGAAAGGCCCGGTACGCAAAAAAAATCGACGGATACGGACCAATCTCGTTGCGCACACGCAACCAATTTGAATCCCGTCAATTCTCGCACGTCCACAAATTCGATACGGACCTTTCGGTATTTTCGGTTCATGACGGGGTCGCCCGATTTGTCGGGACGTACCTCGTACGGGGTTTTTAGGGTTTATAAAAACTGATTTTTAGCGGGGTTTTTAATCTAGTTAAAACTAAAATTTATTGCAAAATAAATAAATCGAGTTGAAGGGATGATAGAGGGTCATGGGGACTTTCTACACAAATTTACGGATCGAAAATCGGAATAGAATTGATAAAGAAATTAATCGGGGAAGTGGGTTACCTTAAAGTGGGAATCTGTTGTTGTTGTTGTTGTTGTTTCCGTTGCCGTTGGCGCGGGGTGCTGCTGTACTCGCGGACAACATGCCGAGGAGAGGGGGTGAGCGGAGGAGAGAGGAGGATGAAGGAAGAAGAGATGGAAGAATAAAATTAGGGTTTGGGTTTTAGAGTTATGTATATACATAAATATGTATATATGCTAAGGGGGGAAAGAAACAAAAGGGTCGGCCAAGCAACATATATATGCTGCTGCTTGCATAAGGGGAGGGGGCGCCCCTTTGCTGCTACTAATGTGTTGTAGTCGGCTGTGGGGCCGACCACATTGAGTGGGAGCTTTTATATTTTTTTACTTCTAATCTTTTCTTATCTAAACTTTTAATATTATCCATATCTATAAATATATATGCATATATCCATAAAAATCTATTTAAATCTTATTTAAATCCAAATATTAATTTAGATGTCACATATCCACATATTTAATATATTTAAATATATCTACTTATATATATAAATTCAATTAACTTAAAATAATACTAACCTCTCAATAAATATATATAGATACCATAAATATATATAAAAATTTCAAATAACAATTCAAATGTTATCTACTCCAAATATTAAATATATATAGATATCCATACATATATACCATAAATATATATAAAAATTCAAATATTATCTACTCCAAATATTTAATATATTTAAACATATCTATATATACATAAATTCAATCAACTTAAAATAATACTAACATTTCAATAAACATATTTATTAATTGTTCACAAAATAACTTTAATATTAATAAAATAATAAAAAATTGCTCCGATGGGTGAACTGTACCACACAACCCTTATTCGGGTCCAGAAAAATGTACAATTTTGTAAAATATTATTTAAATAATAAAATACCAATACTTGCACAAATAATTAAATAATTAGAAATTGTACGTGTAATTCTAAAATAATTTAGAGAATATTTGTACATATATAAAATATGTCTACAAGACCACAGTTGGTCACACTACATGCTTGCATGGGATTGGGTTCGGTCCGGGCCCTAGTTTGGTCTAACCGGGTCAATAAGATCATTAAATAAAATAATAGTTAAATAAAATATTTGAAATGAGTCATTACGCAACTCGGTCTGGTTTTCCTAATTCGGTCATCCCCATGGCAAGGCTTCCCCCGGCATGGCTAGTACACTAGTCAAGGCACACTGCTATATCTTCCGTGCCAAATTTCATGGTCGCCTTGTGCTCAAAACACAACTATGGCTAAGGTCATTTTAAAATAAAAATAAATCATAAATTGTATAAATAAATTTGAAGTCTAATAATATAATAATAAAAATAATTTTTAAAAAAATAGGGGTTTTACATCCTACCCAACTTACAAGAATTTCGTCCTCAAAATTTAGGATTAATAGGGTAGATAGGGTGGAGGGGTAGAAATGAGTTCGTCAGTACCAAAATACAATTAAATTTGGAGGAGACGATAAAACGACGTTCAACACCACCATGTAATAGAAAATTGTGGAGTCGACATATACAAAAATATATCATGGTTATGGAATTCAAATAAGGATTGCTAGTGAAGGTAACAAAATTTTGAATATCCAATTTAGAAGAACAGTAAGGAAGTGAGTGGACCAAGGAAAATAAATTAGACGTTTGGGAGATGTGGTTCCTAAAGAGAAACTGGAGACTAATCGCCTCGATTGAGTGTTTGATTTAAATGAATGATTAGAATCATTCTCGAGTGCTCAAGAACATTTGGAAAGGCACGATAATAATTCTAGGGTTGAGAAATGAGGAGTAGTTGAAGGCGAGGATATAGCCACATGGGTCTGTCGGTGGCTATCTAAATTCGTGTGGAAGATAACTGATAGAGAAAAAAAAAAAAACTAAAGGTGATCTCTTGTGTCTATCTATCAAGTACAGTGTCCTGTCTTTAAAAAGACAAAACAGTAAGGAGTTCAAAGAAGATGCTATCGAGTACGAAATACGAGGTTCACAGGCGACATAAATAATTCAAAAGAGAGTTGTCAATGCTGTCGCGGATGAGACTCTAAGGCAGGTTTAACTATATCTCCATTCGCAAAGAATAAGATATAATAAGCGAACCAAAGTGCAATAGGTTGATCAGACCATCATGCACCGGTTCTGATTAGACAATATGTTTAGTGGGTGCACCCAATAAAATATATCATGATCAAGCTTGATAACGAAATAAGCTTGCAAAACTGAAGCTACATTAGCAGCATGAGATAGTCAAGTTATGAGCAAGGGAGGTACTAATGAAGGAAATTTTAAATAGTCCAAGATCTTTTTAAAATCAATCGCCCGAAGTTTGGGCCTATACAGTTGTCCTAGTGTTGGCTTGCTTATGGCTTGGTTGGCTAAATGGGTTAGAATTCTTCAGATTCCATAGTTTAAGTAAACTTATTACTATGGGTCACAAGGACAAAGGCTTTGTTGGCTGTGAGGTATTCTATCCAACTTACAAGAGTTAAACTAATAGTATCATAGGACAATGGGTCCAGCAATCAAGATAAAGAACAAATTTAAGTATTTACGGAATTAAGTAGAATAAAATCACATATCGGGTCGAAAGAATTGAGCCGAGGTTGAATCCCTACACTACAAGAATAAAGGGCTTTCTTGACGGCTTTTCCCCGTCAAGAAAAGTGTATCTTGACGGTTGCAGATCCGTCATCTAGGCCGGAGTCAAGAAAAGTCCACCCCTTTTCTTGACGGTTGCTAGGATGGCTTTTCTTGACGGTTTTTCCCCGTCACAGTAAGTAATTTTCTTGACTGTTTTTTGCCGTCAAGATAGCTGTTTTTAGAAAGCGTCAACGTAGGCAAATACTTTTCTTGACTCCGGCCTAGATGACGGAATTTAGCCGTCGATAAAAGCATATATTCTTGATGGACAAAAACCGTCATGAAAAGCAATAATTCACGGCTATATTGTGCAGCATGTTATAAATTAAAGTTGACGTTTGACAACCGTCAAGAGAAGCTATCCAAAGTACCATCAAGATAAGCATGCCAAAATTCCGTCAAGAATTATATAATACTAATCAACCACACATTATTATATCAATCCAGAAGCTACACACATCAAATTACACTAGAACCCACATTTCATATTAACAAACTATTGTTCATACAACAAAAACTTTCAATATACACATCCCAGCACAATATTTTTCACTTGTCCAACCACAACATAATCTAACCATAAAGTACACATCCCACATCTGTTGTTTCCATACCACTTAAACATCCAAACCACAAACACAACAATCACTTGTCACCACAACATAATCCACCAACACTACAAATGAAACAAACAAAAAAGTAGCAAACCATATCGGAGCACATCGATCCCTCCATATCTACAACATTCCCCTAGCATCCACCTTCATTTTTCAGCAAGTTCCTGAGAAAACAAGAACACAAAGTATATATCAACTCACTATTATAGGATTATCAATACAGTTTGACTCTATTGCTGCACACACAAGCACTCGAGACAATTTGAATCACTTGAGAAGAACTGCAAGGCTAGCCATATTGAAACTATAATTCACAAACATGTATCAATCATGTAAAGAATCTGAAGGCTAGCTAAATTATCAATCATGTAAAGTTTCTCATTGAGGTTCGTGAACTGGGCTGCATACATAATTTAGAAGCTCCTGAACTACACACTGGAAACTGTCTTAATAGCAAACTGCAAACTGAAAACATGTTCATGATTGGACTCTCAAGGTGTCCATGAGGTGGGTGTCAATTGCAGTGAATGAGAGGGTATGTAACCATGTGTGTGTCATTACAGAGCAAAACTGGTGTGTGCAGTGGCTAAGATATGAAAATGAAATACAAACAGGGAAAAGATGCAATGATGTGAAGCAAGGGCATTAAGTGATGCAGTGGTTATGTATTGCAATGTGCAGACACAGAACAGTATGTGTAGCAGACATGTGAAGTGTCAAGTGAAATGAAGACGTGTTCAAGTGTCAAGTGTACATGGTGTGTCAATACAGTATCACAGGATGTGTCCAGAGGAAGGCAATCTAAAGTGTCCAATGCAAAACAAAGGCAAGTGTCCAGTGTACAAAGTGTTAAAGTATCAGGACTTAGAGTGCAGTGTGCTCGATTGTTCAGAACCCAAATTTGTGGTTCATTCCATAGTTCGAAAACACTACATTTCCTAGGCTAGGTGTCAATCATTAAGTGAGATCATATTCCCAGTTCAACCCCAAACACAAATTCAACAAAATTCCCAACTTTTTGCACAGGAAATTGAAATCCAAACTTTGCAAAATTGGAAAAAAGCATTCTTAAAGATGCAAACTTTGCTGAAGGAGAAACATTGTATTCCACAAACGTTGTATTCCACAAACGTATTGTATTCCACAAACGTATTGTATACAACTGTAATGTAAAGAGGAACACATGAATTGACTGTATTCCCAAAAAATTAGCCTATAATAATTTATCTTTTCATTGCATACATTAGTTTATCCAAAATGATGATAGATGTCATAATATGAATGTCTTCCCCAAAGAATTGGCATGTTGTCCACTTGATCTTGCAAACAAAAATTAAAGAAAAAAATTATATGTAAAACAAAATATATACTAAAAGAATGACATGCATCTGTGAAGATTAAAAAATATATATGCACACACATGTATGTCATGTGTTTTGTTTCATCAAAAAATTCAGTAAAGAAATTTGTGTCGACACAAACATCTGCTACTAAGAAATTATTATTTGCTACTCAGTATTGTTTCAATGATGCAATCATAGTTTAAAGCAAGGTTCGCAGTATCGGTATCGGAATCGGTATCGGACAATTCCTATGAGTATCTGTATCGACGATATCGGTAGTATCGGCGGTTTCGGATCGGAGTATCGGATTTTTTTGGTATCGGAAAACAAATGAGTACTAATAAAATATTAACATTTTAAAAATACATTTTATACATTTAGGCATAATTATAAGTATTTTCTTAGTAGTTTTGAAATTAAATGATATAGTAGTCACCCTTACCGATTGGTTTACATGCAATAGATCAATTTTCATCTTTTATATGCTTTTAAAACCTTATTATGCTTCAAAGCCTTGTTGATTTGTCTTTTTCCTTTAATTTTTTTGTCAAACTGATCGGAAAAGTGACCCCCAAATGTCGGTATCGGTCAATATCGGAATAGTGAAGTCCCCATTTCCAACAAACGCAGTACTTGCACAACGAATCATATATTATCATTATAACTAGAACAAGCCATTCAATAAAAAAATTTAGTTCAATATGAAATTTCCAGTAAATAATCTACCAAAGCATCTTAATTTCAATGTAATATTTTGAACTTTCCCTAAACTGCTTCTAAGAATCTTAAGATATATAGAAATTTATGCATAAACATAATACTAGCTACTTAATCTATAAAAACGTAGCCAAAATTGCCTTTTCTATCAATATAGGAAAAAAATATTATAAATTGAAATAAAACATGTCACGTAATTCATGTTAGAGCTCATTAAAATTAAAGTGAGAGAACAAACATATATTGGATGCAAATTTGTAAAGAAAGAGAAAATAATGCATATTTGCAACTAATGGAGGTATATGAGAACTATGATATAACAAGAGAGCAATATGTGACAAATCCTGGCTTTTAAGTGATGGCCATCACCCTTTATCTTGATTCCTTTGCAGGTTTACAAATTAATCAAAAAGAAACAAGCTCCAAAAATATATAGAGATATTTACTTGTACCATCGAAATTCCATAATGCATATGTTTTCATTCTAACTAAGAAATACAACAGTTGAATCACTCAGAATACACCCTTAGAGAATATGAAAATTGAAAGGCTTACCATATCATATTGAGGAGTTCCACCAAAATTCTGATTGGAAGACGCATGCAGCTGGACCACCAACCCAGGTTAGTCTGTTTGCCTTGCAGTCACCAATAGCTTCTTTGTAAGCGCATTACCTGTATTCTCAAATGTTAGATCAATTACAGTATAGATCCAGAATAGCAGGTCACAACATTGCAAAAGTGCGGATGTAAAAAATTTGGATTTCAAGCTTAGGGTCTCGGTGTGAATATATAATATCAGGAGCTCCTAGCCAGCAGGCAATCACTGTACACATTAAAGCAAAGGAATCAATGAGCGATTCACTTGCGAATATCCAATTTTGTACTCCTGGTACACTTTATAATCATGGTAATCCAACCCCAATTCCTACATAAAATCTTTCAAAAGTGAATACATGAATCTATTTAGTTTAAGAAGTGTAATAAAATATAGTATGCTAGATAAAGAAATGACATGAAATTTCATTTGTAGGTAATTACTCTGTCCACACATCACAATGGAATTGGTAAATCCAACATATTTGGTAAGCTGTACATCAAAAGAATTAATAGATGAATCATAGATAACTGATTTGACATAACAATATAATTCATAGTAAATCAGGCACATGAACGATAAAAATTATCTTTTGATTAAGTTTTCACAAACAACAAAATCAAACAAACAAATAAGAAGTCATGAAACAACAAAAGTAGAGATAGTGGACCTTTTTTTATCCATATCAGATTTAACCTATCATCATTTTCAATGGCGATGACAGCATCAACAACCATAGATGCAAAAAATTCCTTTTATCCACCTATAAGTTTAGATGACAATGTTGTAGCAGCCTACATAGCCAATAAGGTTTTCTTTTCATCAAGGCTTTTCCCTTCAATGCTTACTGCAAGTTTTTTGACTTTGTTAATGGCATGTTAAACATGGTGCCTAGCTATCAGTTCACACATTACAAAATGCGTGCTTTAGCACATGATGAAAAATAATCTCACCAAATAGCACAATTGTAGTTGTACCATCATCAACCTATTCGAAACCAAATGTAAGACTCAACATTAGGCTCAGACATTGTTGTTGTTACAGAAATGGACCAAATGGTGTTGCACCTATGTCAGACATGCATACATATGCATTTTCCTTCCATAAAATACCTATGTCGACAGGTATCGTGAAAATAGCTACGCTTTCTAGCAAAAAAATTCAAATACTAGTTGGCACCAATGTGAAACTGATACACATGGAATGTGTAGCATGTATCAAAAATTAACCATGCAATCTCTAAATTCCACAACCATGTATGTTGCATCACAGAACCAATTTCTCAATTTAAGGCAGTCCAAAATTTCATCCACTCATTCCAGAAACAAGAAGATAATTCCTATATATAGACTTTCAACCAAGGAGACCAATTTAAAGAAGAATCCTAATCCTGATCCAGAAAGACTTGTAAAGTACCTAAAGAAGGAATTTCAAAAACAAATAAAACTCCTTCAGCTAGTACAATTTTCCTACTAATATAGTAATACATTTTACATAAATTAAGTGAATCTGAAATAAACTAATTATAGTGACTCATAAACTTAATAAACTCATTAAAATTGAAGTTTGTAAAAGTATGGGCCTAGTCCTCCATCAAATTACTCCTCACACGACAAATAGGTTCAAGGTTTTACTAGTACCACATACGCTGGTACTTTATTTATTTTTATTTCCTTCCTTCATTTGCTAACCTATTAGCTACTTATTGAATAGTGTATTGTCCTGTGCAACAGTAACCAAGACTGAATAAATCAGTCGATAGTGATAACGATCAGCCATGCTGCACGAATTAGAACAGAACTAGTCCGAATTTGAAGAATAACATCAGCATCAGCTAAGGTTTGAGTGTTAGTCAACCTAACAACATCAGAAATTAGGGGAGATTTTTCGAAATCATTACACCATCTGGGGAAAAAAAACCCTCAAATTCTTCTAGTGCAAGAGTTATGAAATAAGACCTGCTCGCCCAGCTTGGAGAAATTGGCCGAGAGAATAGAGGGAGAGACAATGACGTCGCTCTTGGAGAACTTGTCAACACGTGATGGCGTGATGCCTTTACTACATTCTTCCTCCTGAAAGTTACAAACCATTGAATGAGAATATGGTTCAGAAGCTTCATGACTACGCTGTTGCAAACAAATCTTGCTCATTTAATTGCCTGAAGATTACAAAAGGCTAATTTACATAAAACAATCTCCAATTTGCACAGAAATTACAGAAGAATGTCTTTGGCATCTATTCCCTGAATCTCGAAAATATCTACCAAAATTTACAAAGTAATTTCAAATTTTAAGAATAATACAGTTTGGAACTAAGTTTAGACAAAATTATAGAAACCCATCTCCAATTTCCGCACAAACTGCAAAATTTATATAGTACAATGTAAAAAAGATAACATCTGTTTTCCCACAAGCTTGAGAATAATACAGTTTGGAACTAATTCTGCTCAAAATTATGGAAAATCATTCCAATTTCCTACCCAAACTGTAGAGAATTACATAATAATATCCAAAGTTAGCATTTTTTTCCCCACAATCTTTAGAAAACACTGGTTGGAACCAATTCTTTACAAAGTAAAGAAACCCATCACCAATTTTCACGCCGAAACTGCAGACATTACATAATAGTTTCAAAAGTTAGCATCTTCCCAATAGGCTAGGAACAATTGGGTATATTCTGTAGTAATATACCCAATAGGCAAAGAACAATATAAATAATAGGAGGCTCTCGAAGAGCTCAGTAGCTCCACTCGTCAATCACCCAATTGTTATTGTCGACATCTAAGATTGTTAAGTTGAAGTAAAAAAACCACCACAAAACCGACCATTACTGATAGGGAAACCTTCTTATGTTACTTATTCGAAATACAATTTGACATATGAAAGTCTGAGTAGAGGTATTTATCGGCAGCAACAGTAAGGATGACACCAAAGGAATATGATAAGAATTGAGCTAGTATAGGTACTGGGTCAACTATAAGGAAGCTTGAGCACCAAAATTGGGGATCCACCAAGCTAGCAACTGTAGAGTCGAAAGCATGACTGATCTGCATCCCTATTATGGTCAGCTTCCTATTATGGTCAGCTTCCTAGCTTGGTTGGACCGGAGCTCGTCGTACTGCACCACAGAAGAGGGTGAGGCGCACTCATCTGCATCCCGCTCTGCGTCGTGTTCGCGAACAACAACGAAAACAACTTGAACTAATTTTTCCCAAATTGGAGAGGGAAATCACCCAAAAAACTAATTTAAAGAAATCTCAAACCCAAAATCTTACAGCAAATGCAAACCCTAAAATTTAAAGCAAAGCAAAACATGACCATACGTAGAGCAAGAATCAAATCCAAGTACACTCATGAAAAAAACCCTAGAATAAGAAAAAAAAGAGAAATCGGACCTAGGTCGACGTTGCCCTCGTCGAGAACGTCCTCCTCGTTGTCGAAATCAGCTTCGATCTTCCTCAGGTGGCTCCTTTCCATAGCCCTCGTCCAAGACTAAAACCCTAACCTGATTTCCTAAGCCACGGATGCATCGACGATGGCGGAGGTGCCAAGGTAGCTGGAGCATCCCGGTGGAAGGCCGATCCGGACAACCGCGTCAGCGGAGAGGGTCTTGAGTGCGACGCTCTGTTCGAATTTGGGGGTTAAAATGGAGAGGGATTTGAATGGAGGCTGAGAGGGGTTAGAATGGAGTAGGGTTTTCTTTCAGGGAGAGGGTTTTTATTTGGGGAAGAGGAGAAAGTGGGGTTTTTTTTGGGAAGGAGGGAGGATTTCTCTGAGGAAGAGACATGTTATCGAAAGAAAGTTTGCTGGTTGCTCCATTATAATGGACCATCAACCGTCAACATACATAAATTTTTTTAAAAAATTACTATAATGGCAGCCGAAAAAATCGCGCCTATTTTTTTGCACACACATTAGTTGACGGTTATCACCAATACGTCAATAAAAAAATTGGTGTTTCTTGACGCATCTTCTAAAACCGTCAACATACATGCTATAAAATTGTTAATTTAACAAAAAAAGGGTCATCTCTTGACGTAAGCCTAAATACGTCAAGAAAACCACTATTGTTGACGGCTTTTGACGACCGTCAACTTATAAACCGTCAAGAATCATCTTTTTTCTTGTAGTGCTATACGTGGTCGAGAATATATCGGTATCATGGTAAATGTTATAGTTTGGACATTTTGACCATAAGGTCATATCAAGAAAATAGTGTACAAGGAGACGTGTTTTAGTGGGACATGATATTTCTACATGAAGGTAGGCTTGTCTAGGTCTTACATATGAAATTTGTTGAGAGAAAAAGTCTAGTGTTGTACTCCAAATATACAAGTCACGGTAAGGGATGCAAAAAGATCTAAAATAGAAAGTGGGAGTTCACGAGATGATAATTAATGCACAAAATAAAGAAGATTAAGTTAAAGCATGAAATAAAATTAATTAAAGAATCCATAAAAATAATTTAGGAACACAACTCTGGAGAGAAGATAGTCTCCCAGATGAATACAGCTAAGGAACCATTAAATTATTATTCAAATTACAAGTGGGTTAGAAGGTCGCAATTAAAAGATTTAGAATTGAAGGAAGGTCGAGTAAGCCGAGGTGGAAATACAGTCACATAACTGGGTAGATGACTAACAACACTTGTGTATATACTACTATCATGGTCATAAGTGACATGACAATTAGTGTGGAATACTCAGTAGGGTTATCTCGGGGCCTACCAGTAAAATTTAACTCAAGTATCCACCAAAAGTTTCAAAAATAAACTTTCAAAAATAAACCACCAAAATTTGTATTCACTCCAAGCCGTTCAAATTCATCATAAAAATTTAAATCACTCTCATAAAATTTCAAAGCAAAATTTTATCACGTTACTACTAACCTTTTCCAAAATTAACATTTAAATTCCACTATTTAACTCAAGAGTTCATAATTTACGAATCCATAAAATTTCACAATCAATCAAAATTTTAACACTCTAAAATTTTCAAATAACTCAAAATAAACTCTTAGCATATTAAAAGCAATTTCAAAATTAAGTTCAATGCTCTCATCAATTTTAACTTCTATTCATGCTAAGTTATTCCAACAAAATCACAATTTCTAAATGACAACTTCCTTTAATCAATCAAAATAACTTTCCATCACATCCTTCAAAATTCTTCCAAAAATTTTAATATTAGCAATCCCACATTAAACTTTTGATTCAAATAATCTTATCAGTCAAATTTTTTTTTTTTTACCAAAAATCTAAATAGATTTGTAAATCCTCAATCATAGGACACCATTTAAAAAAAAATTTCTCAAAAATCATTTTCATAACTTTCAAATATTTAAACCAAAATTTACTGTCATTACTTCCACTTAAAATTTAAAATTTACTAAACACGAAAATCGCTAGTTGTACAACTCAAAATTAAATAATTCCTACGACCATTTTTAAAAGCTAAGATCATTTTCAATCCAAATTTATAATTGTTCGAAGGTGTATAACTATAATACAATAAATCATAAACATCAAAACTCGAAAATCAAATAAATTTTATATTTGTTCAAAGATGTATATCTATCACCCAAAAATTATAAATATCACAACTCGAAAAGCAAATTAATATTTTACTTGTGCAAAGATGTATAACTATAACTCAATAAATCATCAAATCTCAAAAAGCCAATCCATTTCTTAAACCAAGTATAAAATTCTACGAATCATCTGGTGTTTACTATTTAGAAATCTCAAGATTAAAAACTTTCCGTGGCAACATCCTACTTTACCAATTACTAATCATTAAATCACACTAAAAAGCCCTTTTAACTCAATTAGAGTCTTGAATGTATTCCAATTGCCAATATAACCATTCTAGCCATGTGTTTGACCTAGGAGCATATACTAGTGTAGTCATCTTTCTAGTTGACACTAAGCACGAAAATAAGAATCGACGGTAGAAAGGAATCAAGCAAGATGCAATTCAAGGAGGTCGATCGAGAGTTCGAAATATGAAGTCAAGGGAAGAGGTCAAGCTGTATGGATGAGATTCCTAGATTCTAATCCTATGTTGCAGGTTCACATCGGTACAATTACGTAACCGAGGTGACAAACTCGACCTGTATGGGCCACCACAAAAACATGTAACGCTCCAGTCCCAAAATACGTAGGACTAGAACGCAATCATGCCAGCTGTATACATACGAAGTATATGGACCCTCGTATATATACATAACCTGTAAAATGCAGTAACCAAGGTACTAAATCTCATCCACAAAGATAAATATGATATAAAAGTAACTATGAATTTGTCATGTACACAATAGTTGGGCGGAGACAAAGTCCACTACCAACCAAATTAAATATGAAAAAAAATTTACAAGGAAAGAATTTAGCAAGCGAGAGCAATGGCGAATCCAAGAGCAATCACCACGAAGGAAGGAATGACCTTAGCTAGAGCACCTGCAAGAAATCACGAAACACACACCTGGCGAGATAACCAGGTCCTCAGAGGGATGTAACAAGATACATCAACATGCCACATAATACTGAATATAAAATACTATGTCATAAATCACAAGTAAAGTAAATAGTCACACTCGTAACAAGTTCCAATACCTCATCATCGAAACAGTGGACTACCCCTACAACCAAACAAGGACAAGGGGTAGTACACTATACCGCAATGCGATATTGTCCCAAGCTACTAATGGAACGGGGTGATATGACATTGACGAGGGTTACCTAGCCATCTAATGTGTTTATGCAGTAAGAACAAACCTTCAACGCATGAGCCCTGGCTGTAAATAGGATCGGCATAGTTCCCATATAGGGCACCAGGGGCCTACGTCCATAACGCTCGGGAAGCGCTAGAGGGCACCATGTGCAAGGGGCTACGTCCATAACGCTCTGGATAACGTCAGAGGGCACCTGGAGCCTGCGTCTCCGGCGGAGCGCACAGGTAAAAAGGGAAGTGCATAGAAGCCCATACGTCAGGTAATGTTCTCCCCACCCAATGCCTAGCAGAGTCATATCCATGTCTCACATACCTCTACTAACTGCTAAGTCTCCTAACATGCCTCTATTAGCAGTTAGCCCTATCGCATGCGCATGGGAGATCAGCCCACACGCAAGAACCTCTAAATGATACTCATCTCACATATCCTCGTGGTACAACTGTGTCAAGGTATATGCAATACACCACAACGGTAGTCCCTTATCTCTAGGTCAACATGCAATCAAAGGATACTAACAAAATAAATTATTAATCAGTGAACAGGCAGTAAATCAGGAACTGTAAGAACCGAAAATAAAGAACAGTGACATATAAAATAAATGCAGACTGAATATAAACAGTTTAATGGCAAGGTATCTTACCTGCGGTGCGAGAAAGGCAAATCCAAGAGTAGCAAGTGTCAGCACCCAAAACTCACAAATCACAGATGACTCCAGTCGCTGAAACAAACATCAAAAATGATCTCGGTGAAGAAGATATACCTAGGAAATGCCTGTCCAAAAGTCAAATTCTAGAACAGGGGCAAAATCGTAATTTCGGGTCAAAACGATGTCCGCCGTTGGACCCGCTTTGCACTAAAATGCGCGCCAGAACCTACGGTCTCTAAAGTCGTCAAACTACATGTCTACGAATTTGTTTTGATGAGACGAACCCAACGGTATATCCAATTTTGGATTCCGGTGGGCCGTGCAGAACATTGCCCATTGAGTGGGATTGTGGGCCCGCCAAAATAGCGTCCTGACCAACGGTCTCAGAATCGGACTAAACTTGGCATACAGGACCAGAAAAATATTTCGAGTCCAATGGCCCAAGTTTCGTCGCGATTTGATGAGTGTGCACAAAGTAATTGAAAAAATCCGAAAGACCCGATACGCAAAAGAATCGACGGATACGGACCAATCTCGTTGTGCACACGCAACCAATTTGAATTCCGTCAATTCTCGCACGTCCACAAATTCGATACGGACCTTTCGTTATTTTCGGTTCATGACGGGGTCGCCCGATTTGTCGGGACGTACCTCGTACGGGGTTTTTAGGGTTTATAAAAACTGATTTTTAGCGGGGTTTTTAATCTAGTTAAAACTGAAATTTATTGCAAAATAAATAAATCGATTTGAAGGGATGGTAGAGGGTCATGGGGACTTTCTACACGAATTTACGGATCGAAAATTGGAATAGAATTGATAGAGAAATTAATCGGGGAAGTGGGTTACCTTAAAGTGGAAATCTGTTGTTGTTGTTGTTGTTGTTTCCGTTGCCGTTGGCGCGGGGTGCTGCTGTACTCGCGGACAGCATGCGAGGAGAGGGGGTGAGCGGAGGAGAGAGGAGGATGAAGGAAGAAGAGATGGAAGAATAAAATTAGGGTTTGGGTTTTAGAGTTATGTATATACATAAACATGTATATATGCTAAGGGGGGAAAGAAACAAAAGGGTCGGCCAAGCAACATATATATGCTGCTGCTTGCATAAGGGGAGGGGCGCCCCTTTGCTGCTACTAATGTGTTGTAGTCGGCTGTGGGGCCGACCACATTGAGTGGGAGCTTTTATATTTTTTTTACTTCTAATCTTTTCTTATCTAAACTTTTAATATTATCCATATCTATAAATATATATGCATATATCCATAAAAATCTATTTAAATCTTATTTAAATCCAAATATTAATTTAGATGTCACATATCCACATATTTAATATATTTAAATATATCTACTTATATATATAAATTCAATTAACTTAAAATAATACTAACCTCTCAATAAATATATATAGATACCATAAATATATATAAAAAATTTCAAATAACAATTCAAATGTTATCTACTCCAAATATTAAATATATATAGATATCCATACATATATACCATAAATATATATAAAAATTTAAATGTTATCTACTCCAAATATTTAATATATTTAAACATATCTATATATATATAAATTCAATCAACTTAAAATAATACTAACCTTTCAATAAACATATTTATTAATTGTTCACAAAATAACTTTAATATTAATAAAATAATAAAAAATTGCTACGATGGGTGAACTGTACCACACAATCCTTATTCGGGTCCAGAAAAATGTACAATTTTGTAAAATATTATTTAAATAATAAAATACCAATACTTGCACAAATAATTAAATAATTAGAAATTGTACGTGTAATTCTAAAATAATTTAGAGAATATTTGTACATATATAAAATATGTCTACAAGACCACAGTTGGTCACACTACATGCTTGCATGGGATTGGGTTCGGTCCGGGCCCTAGTTTGGTCTAACCGGGTCAATAAGATCATTAAATAAAATAATAGTTAAATAAAATATTTGAAATGAGTCATTACGCAACTCGGTCTGGTTTTCCTAATTCGGTCATCCCCATGGCAAGGCTTCCCCCGGCATGGCTAGTACACTAGTCAAGGCACACTGCTATATCTTTCGTGCCAAATTTCATGGTCGCCTTGTGCTCAAAACACAACTATGGCTAAGGTCATTTTAAAATAAAAACAAATCATAAATTGTATAAATAAATTTGAAGTCTAATAATATAATAATAAAAATAATTTTTAAAAAAATAGGGGTTTTACATGGACACATATATATGTTGTGATATGTGAAGGATTGTTGGTGCTTTCTTTACATGCCTTGTAAAAGTTTAGTCCCACATCGGAAATGCACCATGAGTTATCTCAACATATATACTTGGTTGTGTTATTGAGAGATGCACATGGGGTGGTGACCCTAAGGAGGGAACCATGTGGGTGATTTTACTAGGAGGTAAGAATAAGGCTCCAAGGATTAAGCATTAATGCTTTTGTCATTCTCTTGGATTAATTCCATTTGGAGCTAAGCCCCAAAGGGGCTTAGCGACTCGGACTCGGACTCGGACTCTAGCTCGGGCTCATGGGCTCATGAGGCGTAATGTGGCATTTTGTTGGCGCACTTTGCACTTAGCACGTCAGCAGTCATGCGGCTCCTATGCGGCATGCGGCCCATGCGGTCCATGCGGCCAGGTCTGCTGCGGTCCTATGCGGCATGCGGCCCATGCGGTCCATGCGGCCAGGTTGCTGCTGCTGCTGCCGCATGGAGGGCTCCGCTGACTGTGCAGAATACAAGTCAGTTATGGAAAGACTGATTCAATGCGATTAATTCAGATCCAATTTTTGTGGGATTTGAATTAATCTCGTTGCTATCTTTTTGGGATTTGATTCAATCTTCCATAACTGAAGAGGCGGCAAGGGTTTCCACCCTCTCTCTATATATACTCTCTTCTGGCCTCCTTTGCAAAATGACGAATTTTATAAGTCAGAAAGGAGAGAGAGAGAGGAGCTGCTGCCGCCATTGCAAGTCCCTCCGAGGAGTCAGAACAGAGGTGACTTCGTGCGTTCCACAAGTTCTTCAACTTGCTGGTTCTTGGAAGCAATTCGTGTGGGGCGAATCTTGCTTTGAGCAACGGTGTTTTGATATCCCAGCAACTGTTCTTCATCTCATCTTTCTCTAGTTTTGTAACTCGTTCTGTCCCAATTGCAACACGTTTGCAAGGAAGAACAAAGATCTTCTCTTCTCTATTTTCCTCCTTCATATTGTAATCTGGCTATTGGATTTTTTGTATCATCGTAGATCTCGATTGCATCAGTTTTTTGGTTTTTTTTAAACATTGCTGGGCTCTGTAACCGTCAAGGTTGGCTTGGGAGCTCATGCTTAGTAAGAAACCCATTTGGTTTGCAGCAGCATATGTGTGCGGCTTTTGGTTACTTTCTGTCACGACCCGATCCCAATTTAATGGGTCGAACCGGACCATGCCCAGCCTGCACCGTGGTGAGACGGCGGCAGTAAGCTGTTCCATTGCAGGTATTCACAACAACACAAGTACATTTGTCACAACTGTTCTATTCGGAATTGAAACTTTATTTGATAAAAATATTCAGAAATACAACTGGAAGGAAAATGCTGAAAATAAAACTACAAACTCCAAATAAAAGAAAAATGCAGAAAAGGGAAACTATCTAAGCATCAGGTTCAGCAGTCCCAGGATCAGCGTCCTCCAAAGACGGCTCTGGTACCGTCGCCGGGAAGAGAACTGGGTCATAATAGCTATTATAGTATAGCTCGTCATCCTCAGTGTTACCTTAAATGTTGTCTCCAGTCAGTAGGGAGCAAGAACGAAATATGCATCTCATAATTTAAGTAGTAATTGAAAAGTGCAGGGTAAACAGTTTGAAATAATGATTTTCAGCAGTTAAAACAGTTCTGTGTGATTTGAATATGCAAACGTCTATGACCGGCTTGGGTTAATCAGTAGTATCCTAGCGATACGATATGGCTTATCCCCGTGTGTGAGAGGGGTAAGCTAACACAGTCAGTTCAGTAGGGGCTTTGGTCATAAACGTCTACACTATTCCCCCAGTCCCAGATTTAGTAACAGTAACAGTCGGTAGAGTTCCGTGCCAGCAGTGTGGTTTAACATGCAGCTTAACTTTACTAAATAAAATACAGGAATACACAGTTCGAAACTTGCCTTGTATTAGATTGACTGGAAGGACGAGTCGGTTCCGAGGAAGAACGTCAGTTGTAACTTCGAGTTCCTACAATTGAGAACTCGACTTAGATCCTTGAATAACCAGACTAAGTGTGCTAGTTGCAATCTCTAGTAGTAAGTCCTAGTCAGGTTTTAAGTTGTATTAATCTACAGCTAACGTTTACGTCGCAACTACGTGCGTTTGATTAAGCCGGTTAGTTGGATTATTTGGAAATAACACGAGAATCAATTAACTTTGGAAAACTTTGTGTTTTTGTAATATATTTATAAAAATATAGTTTTTTTTAGTGATAAATCATGAACTAGTTATTTACTAATTTTTCATCCAATAATTAATTCTTAATTAATTAGAAAATTACGCTCTAACTACGATTATACGTCTAATCAAAACCACCCAAGATCACATCCACCAAAAAATAAAATAAAACTACGCTACACAATACAATGGCACAGCTAAACATCCTAGAGTGGGCTTATGCCCTGTACAATTATCTTTTACTTCAAATAAGAGAAAAATAATTTAATTATTAAATAAAGTGCAGTAAATAAATAACTATATTAAATAGCCTAAATATTAAATAAAATAATTTAAAATAAATGCTAAGAGTCTCAGACTCGGTCCATCATCAAAATCCAGCTAATACCACAACGCCCGGTCGGACCGGTGCGTTTGCATTTCGCCGGGGCCCACAGACCGGTACGGTCGTCGCCCGAAAAATTCAGTTTTAAATTCATTTCCGAAAACCAATTTTGAAATCAATTAAATATAGTTTTTGTAAAAATTTGGGCAGCACTTCCTCTATTTCGGGACAAACCCAAAACTGGGAAATGCGCCACAGAAAACCTGCAATTGTTCCAACCAATAATAATCCCAAAATATTTCCACCGAAATAATTTCCAACACCACCAGAAATAATTTCCAATCCACAGAACTACCCGAAATATCTGGGATTCTCGCAATCAAACCAACAACACACCAATCTCAGCAGACAATATCACAGAAAATGCTAACGTAGCTAACCGAAACTACCACGTAGCTAACCGGATTTTCGAAGGGGGAAACCGGGGACCGATATCATCATAGACTCGACACGGGAGGGACGAACTACTCTGATTAACAGGAATTACCCAATATCCGTTGGTCGGTGAGCCGCGGGATAACTTGGGGACTCGCGAAGGAGCCGAACAGAAGAACGCGAAACGGGAAGCACTGGACAGCGGATCGGGCAGCGCCAAATCCACGTGCGGAAGTGCTGGACAGCAAGCCAGGGCACGGGTAGGTGCTGGACCGGACACGGACGGCCACGGATCGGCTCGGGTTCGCCGAGGAGGGCGCCGGAGAGCGCTGGACCCGCGGGAGGGGCGCGGACGGCCGGAGATCCGCAGATCTGGACGGCGGGGGTGCGCCGTCGATCTCGGGACAGCGCGGGGAGGGTCGCACGCGGGACAGGAGGGGGATCGCCGGACGGGAAACCCGGCGGGGTTCTGGCCGGACCTGGCGCGGCTTGGCCGGAACGGCGGTGCGCCGGAGATGGCACGGAAAAGGGGGTCGTCCACGGGAGAGGGGGCCGCGGGCGGAGATCGCCGGAGTCGCGAGGAAGGGGCGCCGACGCTGGCTCCGCCGGGGAAGTCACGCGGTGGCGCAGGAACGGCCGCGCACAGGGAGGCTCGGCCGCGGAGGAAGGTCACGCGCGGGGGCGCGAGGGGTGGCAGCGCCGGATCTAGGGTTTGGGGGAAGAATGGGTTCGGGTAGGTTTCTTCAGGGAGATGGAGAACTCAGAGAGAGAGAGAGAGGTGATTCTGAGAGTAAAAGGGAGAGGGAGAGAGTTATGCTCTGTGAATGGAAAAGAAAGTGGAGAGAGTGGGAAATAAAAATAAAAGATGAGTGGTGAACGTTAGGAAGTTGAATGGTGGAGAATGAGTCGGGGTGTAAGGAGTTTATTAAGGAGAATGAGAAGAACAATAGTCAGGTGGGGAGTGATCCAGAGAAGTTTGAGGAAATTAACAGAACGTGTAGAGAGGGGAGGGAATGGGGAGTGGGAGACTAAGCTGGGTTGGGGGGTGCTGGTCCTACGGGACCAGCCAAACTATATATATATATTTTTTATAAAAAATAAGCCAAGTTAAAAATCAGGTTTAAAAGAAAGGGATTGGGCTCAGGCCTGGGTCTGGGTTCGGACTCGGGTCTGGGTCTGCGTTCAAAATCAAAAGTCCAAGTTGTAATTTATTTTCGAAATCGTTTTCACCCAAAAATATTTAATAATAATAATATTAATAATAATAATAATTTTTGAAATACTAATAAGATACTATTTAATAATAAATGCAAACATGGGTTTCACACTTTCTTTTCGTTTAGGCTGCATATGATTGGCATTTTTAATAAAAAATATTTCCATTACAAATTTTCCAGCCATGTGTACTTTTGGTACCTTATATTTTTCATGGACTTATTTTTCAAAAAAAGCTGTTATTTTCCTTATTTTTCTCCACAACAGTGGAAAATAAAAATGGTCCAAACCATAGGAAATAAATTGAAATATTTTCTCTCCTCTCTCTCTTGGGGATCGGACCACTGCTCCTATCGAGAAAGAAAGATTTTCCCCCCTCTCTCTCTCTCACAGCTTCGCTCGTGTCCCCCCTCCCCCACCCCACCCATAACTCACTAGATCGACGCTGCAGCAGCTACGGTTACCCGCTCGAGCCCGGATCCATCGAACCCCCTCCCCATGTTCTTCTTCCATCAGCTTCGTATAGACCATCAAGACCTCGACACCACCTCTCATGTTGAGCAACCGAGATCGACCAATGTCGAGGTTGACTGCTCAAGCGAGCATCTCAGCCAGATCTAAACAAACTAATGGAGAAATGGTTTTTTATATCCTGCAATAATTTATCTGTACATGCTAGTTGTTTATATAGAATTGAAACAGAGCTATTCTACGAGTACAATTATACACAAAGTAATTGCTGATTGCTTGCTTGATGATATGTGATCCACAATTTGCTCATCATATATTCCAATCACAAATGAATGCAAATTGCATTGATTGATTTCTTTTCTTTAATACTCCCCCTCGAGTTGGAATGTGAATGTCAACGACATCCAACTTGCTGAGATGTTTATGAAATGCTAGTGCCCGCAATGACTTTGGCAGGAAATGTTGGTGCTTTCTTTACATGTCTTGTAAAAGTTTAGTCCTACATCGAAAATGCACCATGAGTTATCTCAACATATATTTGGTTGTGTTGTTGAGAGATGCACATGGGATGGTAACCCTAAGGAGGGAACCATGTGGGTGATTTTACTAGGAGGTAAGAATAAGGCTCCAAGGATTAAGCATTAATGCTTTTGTCATTCTCTTGGATTAATTCCATTTGGAGCTAAGCCCCACTCGGGCTCGGGCTCATGGGCTCATGAGGCGTAATGTGGCATTTTGTTGGCGCAGCAACGAGATTAATTCAAATCCCACAAAAAGTGGATCTGAATTAATCGCATTGAATCAGTTTTTCCATAACTGAAGAGGTGGCTAGGGTTTTCAGCCTCTCTCTATATATAATCTCTTCTGACCTCCTTTGTAAAATGACGAATTTTATAAGTCAGAAAGGAGAGAGAGAGAGAGAGAGGAGCTGCTGCTGCCGCCATTGCAAGTCCCTCCGAGGAGTCAGAACAGAGGTGACTTCGAGCGTTCCACAAGTTATTCAACTTGCTGGTTCCTGGAAGCAATTCGTGTGGGACGAATCTTGCTTTGAGCAACGGTGTTTTGACATCCCAGCAACTGTTCTTCATCTCATCTTTTTCTAGTTTTGTAACTCGTTCTGTCCCAATTGTAACACGTTTGTAAGGAAGAACAGAGATCTTCTCTTCTCTATTTCCCTCCTTCATATTGTAATCTGGCTATTGGGTTTTTTGTATCATCGTAGATCTCGATTGCATCAGTTTTACCATCTGTGATCAAGCCCCGGGACTAACAATCTCAAAGCAAGATCCTTGTAGATGGAAAACATTAATGCTTCGCTCGTCCAATCGGACTACTGCAAGTTGGAAAAGTTCGATGGAGAGCATTATCAAGTCTGGAAGAGAAAGGTTTATCTAACTCTTCAACTAAAAGACGTTGATCATGTTCTGTTGGAGGAAGAACCTTCTGTTCCTGACACTGGATCTACTGCCGCAATCAATACGGCTACCAAACTCTAGGCCAAATAGAGAAGGAAAAATAGCATCTGCAGGCTTCTCATCCTGAATGCTATGGAGGATTCCCTGACAGAATCCTACTCGAAGAAGGAATTTGCCAGAGACATATGGGAGTCTGTGAAAAAACTGTATGAAGAAGACAAGAACATGAGCAAGATGTTTGTGGTTGAAAAATATCACAATTTGCTCTTTGAGGACGAGAAGTCCATGTTGCCACAGTTGAAGGAATTTCTGAAGCTACGTCAGAAACTGGAAGACGAAGAGATGTCCCTTCCCGACAAGTTTGTCGTTGGAGGGATCGTCTCAAAACTTCCTGTTGGATGGAGTACCTTCTATGCAAGGATGCTCAGAAAGAAGCTAGACATTAGCTTGGGAGATCTACTTCAAAAGATCCATGTTGAGGACGAGATACGTTCCCAACAGAAAATGGACACTCTGTCCAAACAGTTGGCTAAGGCCAATCTAGTACAGACAAGAGATCCCAAGGGGAAGCAAGCGGCTTCTCATCACAAGAAGAATGACTTCACCAATCTAAAGTGAAGGGTCCTTCAATCAAACAACAGAAGTCCAAGTCCCACGTGACTTGTTTCAATTGTGGCAAGAAATGCCACTACAAGAATGAATGCAGATCTAAGCCTAAACAATCAGAGAAAGGTGAGCCTAATAAGGTTTTATTGGTTTCTAACATTGTTGCTATGATCGCACTGGTCACAACTGTGGGGGTTGAGTCTGACTGGTGGATAGACACTGGTGCGACTTACCATGTCTGTTCTGGCAAGGAATGGTTCGTCACGTACCAGCCGATATCTGAGAAGGTTGTCATGGCGAACCAGGCCCAACCTGAAGTTCTGGGGATCGGAACCGTGGAACTGAAACTTACTTCTGGGAACACTCTGACGCTTCAAGGTGTGAATCATGTTCCGGTGATTGCCAAGAACCTGATCTCTGGGAGCCTGCTCTGCAACGCAGGCTTGAGGATGGACATCAATGCTGGTCAGATGGTGATATCCAAGAAAGGAACATACTTCGGAAAGGCTTATCAAACCGAAGGAATGTTTAAAATTCAGCTTGTCAACCAGTTTAACGACATTAATACAGTTGTATTTTTTAATTATTCTCTTGAGTTGTGGCATAATAGACTAGGACACGTTCATTGTAAAAAAATTAACAAAATGTCTAGTCTAGGTCTTATCTCCAAATGTGGGGGTAAGGTGGAGAAGTGTGAAGTGTGTGCTCAGACGAAGATCACTAGGAAACCCTTTCATCGGGTCAATCGAAGCACATATCTTCTGGAGTTGGTACACTCCGATATCTGTGAGTTCAAACTTTTCTCCACGAAGGCCGGGATGAAGTATTTCATAACCTTCATCGACGACTTCTCTAAATACGCGTTCGTCTATTTGCTCAAGTCTAAAGACGAAGCTTTCGAGAAGTTCAGAGAGGTCAGGGCCGAAGCTGAACGGCAGACTGGACAACAACTCAAGAGGTTGAGAAGTGATCGAGGTGGGGAGTACAGATCTCATGTCTTCGCATCGTTCTGCAAAAAACATGGAATCATATGCGAGACTACGGCTCCATATTCTCTTCAATCCAACGGAGTAGCAGAGAGGAAGAACCGAACATTAACAGAAATGATGAATTCAATGCTGCTTACTGCAGGTCTTCCAAAATGCTACTGAGGAGAAACTGCACTAACGGCCACTTTTATTCTGAATAGAGTGCCATATGCAACTTCGGACGTAACTACTCATGAACTCTGGTTCAAAGTCAGACCAAACTTGAATGTCATTCGAGTGTGGAGGTGTCTGGCATATGTGAAGCTCCCAGATCTGAAGATTCAGAAGCTAGGGACAAGGACTACGAAGGCGATCTTCTTGGGATATGCTGAGAAGAGTGATGCTCGGAGATTTCTTGATATTGAGTCAAATCATATCATCGAATCTCGCGATGCTGAATACTTTGAAGACAAGTTTACAAAAGACAAAAATATTATTCTTTCGGATATTCCGAAAAATGATGTAGGTACAAATGAGACTAAAATCTCATATGGGCCAGTAGTCCAAGAATAAGCTATTGTTGATGAAACAACTCTTGTACCAGAACTCGCAGAGCCGTCAGCAAAGCGAGCGAGGAGACCTAAAGACTTCGGAGATGACTTTGTCATTTATCATGTGGAAGCAGATCCGTTTACCTATGATGAGGCGATGAAGACCAGAGATGCTATCTTCTGGAAGGAGGCAGTGAATGACGACTTTGACTCTATCACCTCCAATAACACATGGGTGTTGGTAGATCTACCTGAAGGAGAAAAGCCCATCGGATGTAAATGGATCTTCAAGAAGAAGATGAAGGCAGATGGAACTATTGACAAGTTCAAGGCCAGGCTGGTAGCCAAGGGATTTTCTCAGAAACAGGGGATAGACTACTTTGACACGTACGCTCCAGTAGCTCGGATGACCACCATCAGAATGTTAATCGCTCTAGCAGCTATTCATAAGTTGGTGATACATCAGATAGATGTAAAAATAGCATTCCTGAATGGAGAGCTGACCGAAGAGATTTACATGCAATAGACAGATGGATTTGTCATCAAAGGTCTTGAAGACAAAGTCTGTAAGTTGGTAAAATCATTGTATGGTTTGAAGTAAGCTCCCAAGATGTGGCATGAGAAGTTTGACAAAGTTATTAGGTCAAACGACTACCGAGTCAGCGAGACAGATAAATGTGTTTACACAAAGTTCGCTGATGGAAGAGGAGTCATCGTTTGTCTGTACGTGGACGACATGCTAATCCTAGGGACGAATATAGGCTGTGTCACAGAGACAAAGAAGTTTCTCTCAACCAAGTTCAGTATGAAGGACTTGGGGGATGCAGATGTCATCTTGGGCATAAAGAACATCCAGACAGACACTGGATTAGTGCTGTCACAATCTCACTACATTGAGAAGATGCTTACACGCTATGGGTATAAGGATCTTCCAGGGATCGATACGCCATATAGGGGTGATCAGAAGCTGAAGCCAAACTCGAGGGAAAGCGTCAGGCAGCTAGAGTATTCTAGCGTTATCGGAAGTTTGATGTACGCAACCACTGCCACAAGGCCTGACATAGCTTTCGCCGTGGGAATGCTAAGTCGGTTCACAAGCAACCCAGGAATTGAGCACTGAAAAGCTGTGAAGCGGGTGATGAGATATCTCAAGAGACTCAGACATATGCACTGCACTACAACGGGTATCCGACAGTAGTAGAAGGCTTCAGTGATGCTAGCTGGTGTTCAGAGGTGGAAAGCGAGAGATCCACAAGTGGATACGTCTTTTCCTTGGGTGGAGCTGCTATATCATGGAAGTCGAAGAAGCAGACTATACTCTCTCCTTCCTCCATGGAATCTGAATTCTATGCACTTGAAACTGCAGCAGATGAAGCAGAATGGCTTCGGAAGCTCATGTATGATCTTCCAGTAGTTGGGGCTCAGATACCGGCGATACCGATATACTGTGACAACCAGACGACTGCGGCGGCGGCATTAAATGTCCTCTTCAACGGGAAGAAGAGGACTGTGCGGTTGAAGCACAGGGCAGTACACGATCTTATCAAAAGAGGTGTAATTGCAGTGATTGATGTTCGGAGTCAGGAGAACCTGGCAGATCCATTCACAAAGGGCCTCAAGCGCCAGTTGGTCGATGACACAGCTTGTAAAATAGGCTTGAAGGCATTCTGATAGTGTGTCTTTGTAATCCTACCATAAAGTTTTATGCTATTAGTTCAAAGAGAAATCTACTAGGCATCTAACTTTTGGTTCAAAGGAGGATCACTGACTGGAAAACTATCAGGTAACAGTGGATACTTGTTCTCTGGAACATGGAAGGGATACGGATCCATATCCACTGTTGTCTACTATGTATTTTCTGCAAAAAAAAAAACAGATCCTGTGGAAGGTTGGCTTAAATGCCTTAATGAGTTCTCAGGCAGAGTGAATGCCTGGTGTGCTTTACAGGAAGCACGGTAGAGCAGCACTACAAGGAGTGAAACTTTATGCTACAGTAGGGTGACTCCACCATGAGGTTCCCAGGTCTGGGATAATGCCTCGACTTTGCAAGCCAAGTCATAGAGGCGTAGCACCGCAAATAGGCACGTAGCCTAATGCTGTATGACGTAATTAAAGAGTTATAGACAGCACTGCAAAGGAGAGGATGGTCCCATGTTACAGTGGCACGACACCACGATGAGGTACCAAGATAGGGGTAAAGCCTCGGCCTTGCAAGCCATGTCGTTGCGGCATAACACCGTAAGGAAGTCTTAGGCTTCATGATGAGTAGATTGACACTACAAAGAGGCTGAGACCTCATGGTACAGTAGTATGACACTACGATGAGGTTCCCAGGTAGGGTAATGCCTCGGCTTCAGGCCATGTCGTAGCGGCGTAGCACCGCAAGGAAGCGCAAGGCTTCATGCCATGTCTCTTTAATAAAGAACTCACCTATAGTGTATGGAAAGAGATATCAGGCCGTCTCTTGAGGGTAAACTTGTAGACGTCCAAAATTATACACTGAAACCAGGCTGGTACAGGGCCTTAATGTGCAGCCAGAAGCACACGTAACTACACTTTGTGAGTGGGAAAAATTACAATTGTGGTACAGAATTCAAGGCATAGTACATTCTTGTATCACATTGTTATTTAACCCATGCGGGAAGATTCAAGTCGTCAGCGACATCTATCCTAATGCAAAATGGACAGTTACTGTAGGGAATGCTCAACCCTGGACATATATATATGTTGTGATATGTGGAGGATTGTTGGTGCTTTCTTTACATGCCTTGTAAAAGTTTAGTCCCACATCGGAAATGTACCATGAGTTATCTCAACATATATACTTGGTTGTATTGTTGAGAGATGCACATGGGGTGGTGACCCTAAGGAGGGAACCATGTGGGTGATTTTACTAGGAGGTAAGAATAAGGCTCCAAGGATTAAGTATTAATGCTTTTGTCATTCTCTTGGATTAATTCCATTTGGAGCTAAGCCCCAAAGGGGCATAGCGACTCGGACTCGGACTCGGACTCGGGCTCATGGGCTCATGAGGCGTAATGTGGTGTTTTGTTGGCGCACTTTTTGCTTAGCACGTCAGCAGTCATGCGGCTCATATGCGGTCCTATGCGGCATGCGGCCCATGCGGTCCATGCGGCCAGGTTGCTGCTGCTGCTGCCGCATGGAGGGCTCCGCTGACTGTGCAGAATACAAGTCAGTTATGGAAAGACTGATTCAATACGATTAATTCAGATCCACTTTTTGTGGGATTTGAATTTGTCACGACCCGCACCCGTTTTTCGGATACGAGACGTGTCCAAGCCAGCCTACGCCGCAGAGTCGGCGGTAGAACACTGTCAAGCCCGTAAGAAAATGCTCAAGAAACACAATTTGCTGCTCATTCACATTTCTAAGTTATTACAACAGATACAACATTTATATTTAAAAGAAAATATAAAGTTTTGCAATTTGAAATGATACAATGGCTATCTACTACTAGGTTGGCCTCAGCATACCCAATTCTTCCCAGTGCTAAGAATGATCGCGGCTAAACCTGAAAAATGTTGGTTATCCCGTCAGGATTGAAACAAGTACACAAACCGACGACAATGCGAAAATACAATAGAATTAACAAGACATGAAAATAGCATATGGAATATGAAAGCTAGTAAGAAAACTGATGACATGGCACGGTGGAAAAGTAAAAGGAAAAATAAAAGACATCTACCTATGTGGTGTAAAATACCTTTTAATACGTGAACGGCTGGGCTAATACGGCACATCATACGATGGCTATCGTGCAGTAATGGTACGACTAACTCATACGTGAGTGTGTATGACTTAGCTATCGTTCAGTAATGGTAATTGGGTTTGTTCACGTATTTACTGAGTATTTCCCCTCCCGACTACTCCGTGTGACGAGCGTGTCAACAAGCAGCAAGATATATGTATAGACATGAAATGAAAAGACTACTATGAATCGGAAAGCAATCAGAAAATGCACTTGCCTGAATCCTTGCACAAACCGTAGTCACAAGCCGAGGGCGAAGGAAAAGCCGATCTAGAAGCTATCAACCTATAACATACAACGCACCACGAACAGTGCACGAAAACCACAAATTAATTCTAATGTTCTAGTTCTAAATAGTGGCTAGTTGGGTTACTAAGTTTAATAATAATTAATTCTGTAATAATTTACTTAAAAACCTAATCTAACCTAATAATAATCTGAATATAATCTACATATGCAAGTTTGGCCATCAAAAGTCGTGTTTCTCAATTTCGGAAACCATGGCACGCAAATCGAGACGTGCCGTTGACTTTTTGGTCAAACGCTATGAACCCTAGATTTTGAAAGTGCACCTTGGTAGATTTTAGCACCATGAGTGCGCTGGAATTGACCGTGCCTCAAAATCACGCTTTGGTCAAAAGATATCGCCATTATGGCTAATCGTGACCAAAACGGAGATCAAATGATCAGTTCTGAGTTCAACAGAATAAATAAAATATTAAATTAACGAAATAATTTCTGGGAAAAATATATGTCGTAGATCTCTGTGTTAGCTTTCCGAAACTTTAAACGGATCATGATTTCGATTTCTGGTTCTCCCGGAATCTCGAAAACACTGAAATGCGTCAAGTTTCGGACAACCGACACCCTACGATTTTTCCAGAAATTCATATTCAGAATTTACGAAAATAAATTATATATTCAGAGAGTTTACCTCAAAACGCTTCCAATAAAAAAAACGGCACGCGAAAATGTGGTCGGGGTTGACGGGAATCACCTCGGGAAGTCGGGGGATCGCCGGGATCAAAACCACAAAAGTCGGCTGATAAAATAACTAGGGTTTCTCGATTTCTGAAAAGAATTAATATATATAGAGAGAGACGGCTGAGGGGTCGGTTGAGCCGCAGCTCGATGCCACGTGTCGCCATCTCGTCTCACCCGCTCAAAAGGATGGACGGTGAGATGGTGATGCGGCTACACTTGGCTGACTCAGAGTCGGCTAAAGCAGCCGACTCAAAATCTAATACACAGTCAGCTGCCATGCTGACTGACAGGCGGGCCTGCCCCTAATCAGCAGGTGGCTGACGGGTGGGCCAGCCTGCTGACTGTGTATTTATTTAATTTCAGAAACTGATTTAACATCAATTTAACTCCAAAAAAATTCCAAATAAATATCTAAAAATTCTAGAAAAATTCTAAAAAATTATAGAAAATATTATTAGCCATCTAGAACCTAGATAAAAATAATCTATCTCAAAGTAGTCCCAAATGATCTTATAGAAAATATTTAAGCCTTTAAAATTATATAAACCATAATAAATAAATACTTAAACATTGCCAAAAATTATGGAAAAATTCCAGAAAATATAAAATAGCATAATGAGCCCTAGAAAAATATTTGGGGTCAATACTTGCTATTAGGCTACCACTATAAATTCTAGAAGTCCTAGAAAATAGGTTTTCCCACTATTTAATAATCAAAATAATTCCAGAAAATTTCTAATAATTCCTAGAAGATTAAATATAAATAATAAAAAAAATTTAAAAAAAATCGGGAAGGGGAGTTACAAATCTGCCCACCTTAAAATAATTTCGTCCTCGAAATTCTAATTCAACAAAGGTTCCATAAAAGAACGGAATTTGAGAATCAAGATTGTGGTCTTAATGGGTTCTCTATTCGGACATCAGTCGTTGGTTGGATGAACATTGGGTTTCAATCTATATGAACTGAACAAGATCCTAAGATAAACTATTCCTACTAGGTTAGGGTATCCTAGAATAGGTTTCTACCCAAGGGATTGAGCTAGTTGCCCGTCAGGTTAGTTAGCTAGGTCTCTAAGTCTGAAATGCGCCTTCAGTGACTTTTGAGTTTAAGTAGCACATGAGGCCTCAATTGGGTGGCACACTAGTGGCATATGCGTAGTGGGCTTCGAGTAGACCACAACCATGTATTGGATCGAATATACTGAGTCAAGGTTGAGGCTCTAGTGAAAGTCAAAAAGTATACCGGTATTACGGTAAGGGTCATAACTAATCCTTTTAACCTGAAAGTCGTACCCCAAAAATAGAGTACAAGGGGACGGGTTTGAGTAGGACATGATATACCTAGATGGAGGTGGACTCGTCGAGATCTTGCATATGAAATTTGTTGGAAGGTAATAGCTGGTCTCGTGCTCCAAATACTAATGGCACGACCGGGGACACGAAATGATCTAAAGGGAAAGTGGGAGTCCATGGGGCACTAATTGTCATGCTAATGGATATTATTCTAATCAATTGGTAATCCTGGTATATCTCAAGATTTTAGAAGGCTTACAGTCTATCCACCTTAGAGACTAGGATATGGTGGCAAGGTTCCTGTCACGGGCTGGTCGATGGTAGCTACACTTGCGTATACGATTATCATGGTCATGGGGATACTAGGTATCTATCTATCATTTACGAGCTTTCGTCCTTCCAATTGGTGAAAGACAAAAATAATAAAGAGTTCAAGAGAGATGTCACTGAATACAATTTCACGATTCAAAGACGAATGTATAACTCAAGGAAAATTGTCGAAACAGTCGTGGATGAGATCCTAGAGACATCTACATCTCAATCCACGTAGGGTAATTAGATGAAGAGCGAACCAAATGCATCATGGTTGATCAGACCGTAATACAATGATTCTGATTTGACAATATGTTTGCGGGCGTCCCCAATAAACATATGTCTCGAATCAAGCTCAATAAAAGAGTAAGCTTGCAAAAACTAAGCTGTAATAGCAGTGTTGGTCAAGATAGTCAAAATACAAGTACGCGAGAGTTTTGGAAAGGAGGTACAAGTAGTTCGAGTTTTGTGAGAATCAAAATCTAACTCGAAATTCATACACAAATAACATAATCAGAAATTATAAACTAACTCCTTACAGCAAAAAAAAGAATTTTAAAATAGGCAATTCTAACTTATGATATAAGATTTATATCTAATAAAGCAAAAGAAATTTAAACAGTTCATCAAGGTTAAAGTTTTAATTCTAGGAAAGACTAACATAGCAAGCGAATAGTATATCCACAAAGAGCAAAAGAAAACTGAATAGGTTATCAAAATTATAGCCTTAATTCTAGGGAAAGCCTAACTAGCCAAGTGAGTAGTATACCCACGTTGGATTATGTCGTCATATCAAGGGTAATAGTGTACATATAGAATCTAGCAAGTTATCTAAATTGCATGGCCTATCTAATAACCTTAACTACCCCACGGTCAATTTGAACAAGGGACTCCTAGTCTTAGTCATTCTCTTAAATTATTTTAATCCTAATTGTGAATGAGCATTTCTTGGCGCAGGCTTGCAACAGTACGACTAACGTACCATCACGAGTTCGCAATCTTTTGCGAAAACTGACCTGCATGGGCCACCACAAAAACTTGTCACGACCCGCACCCGCTTTTCGGATACGAGACGTGTCCAAGCCAGCCTACGCCGCAGAGTCGGCGGTAGAACGCTGTCAAGCCCGCAAAAAAATGCTCAAGAAACACAATTTGCTGCTCATTCACATTTCTAAGTTATTACAACAGATACAACATTTATATTTAAAAGAAAATACAAAGTTTTACAATTTGAAATGATACAATGGCTAGCTACTACTAGTTTGGCCTCAGCATACCCAATTCTTCCCAGTGCTAAGAATGATCGCGGCTAAACCTGAAAAATGTTGGTTATCCCGTCAGGATTGGAACAAGTACACAAACTGACGACAATGCGAAAACACAATAGAATTAACAAGACATGAAAATAGCATATGGAATATGAAAGCTAGTAAGAAAACTGATGACATGGCACGGTGGAAAAGTAAAAGGAAAAATAAAAGATATCTACCTATGTGGTGTGAAATACCTTTTAATACGTGAACGGCTGGGCTAATACGGCACATCATACGATGGCTATCGTGCAGTAATGGTACGACTAACTCATACGTGAGTGTGTATGACTTAGCTATCGTTCAGTAATGGTAATTGGGTTTGTTCACATATTTACTGAGTATTTCCCCTCCCGACTACTCCGTGTGACGAGCGTGCCAACAAGCAGCAAGATATATGTATAGACATGAAATGAAAAGACTACTATGAATCGGAAAGCAATCAGAAAATGCACTTGCCTGAATCCTTGCACAAACCATAGTCACAAGCCGAGGGTGAAGGAAAAGCCGATCTAGAAGCTGTCAACCTATAACATACAACGCACCACGAACAGTGCACGAAAACCACAAATTAATTCTAATGTTCTAGTTCTAAATAGTGGCTAGTTGGGTTACTAAGTTTAATAATAATTAATTCTGTAATAATTTACTTAAAAACCTAATTTAACCTAATAATAATCTGAATATAATCTACATATGCAAGTTTGGCCATCAAAAGTCGTGTTTCTCAATTTCGGAAACCATGGCACGCAAATCGAGACGTGCCGTTGACTTTTTGGTCAAACGCTATGAACCCTAGATTTTGAAAGTGCACCTTGGTAGATTTCAGCATCACGAGTGCGCTGGAATCGACCGTGCCTCAAAATCACGCTTTGATCAAAAGATATCGCCATTATGGCTAATCGTGACCAAAACGGAGATCAAATGATCAGTTCTGAGTTCAACAGAATAAATAAAATATTAAATTAATGAAATAATTTCTGGGAAAAATATATGTCGTAGAGCTCTGTGTTAGCTTTCCGAAACTTTAAACGGATTGTGATTTCGATTTCTGGTTCTTCCGGAATCTCGAAAACACTGAAACGCGTCAAGTTTCGGACAACCGACACCCTACGAATTTTCCAGAAATTCATATTCAGAATTTACGAAAATAAATTATATATTCAGAGAGTTTACCTCAAAACGCTTCTAATAAAAAAAAACGGCACGCGAAAATGAGGTCGGGGTTGACGGGAATTACCTTGGGAAGTCGGGAGATCGCCGGGATCAAAACCACAAAAGTCGGCTGATAAAATAACTAGGGTTTCTCGATTTCTGAAAAGAATTAATATATATAGAGAGAGACAGCTGAGGGGTCGGTTGAGCCGCAGCTCGATGCCACGTGTTGCCATCTCGTCTCACCCGCTCAAAAGGATGGACGGTGAGATGGTGATGCGGCTACACTTGGCTGACTCATAGTCGGCTAAAGCAGCCGACTCAAAATCTAATACACAGTCAGCTGCCATGCTGACTGACAGGCGGGCCCGCCCCTAATCAGCAGGTGGCTGACGGGTGGGCCAGCCTGCTGACTGTGTATTTATTTAATTTCAGAAACTGATTTAACATCAATTTAACTCCAAAAAAATTCCAAATAAATATCTAAAAATTCTAGAAAAATTCTAAAAAATTATAGAAAATATTATTAGCCATCTAGAACCTAGATAAAAATAATCTATCTCAAAGTAGTCCCAAATGATCTTATAGAAAATATTTAAGCCTTTAAAATTATATAAACCATAATAAATAAATACTTAAACATTGCCAAAAATTATTAAAAAATTTTAGAAAATATAAAATAGCATAATGAGCCCTAGAAAAATATTTGGGGTCAATACTTGCTATTAGGCTACCACTATAAATTCTAGAAGTCCTAGAAAATAGGTTTTCCCACTATTTAATAATTAAAATAATTCCAAAAAATTCCTAATAATTCCTAGAAGATTAAATATAAATAATAAAAAATTTAAAAAAAAAAATCGGGAAGGGTAGTTACAGAATTAATCTCGTTGCTATCTTTTTGGGATTTGATTCAATCTTTCCATAACTGAAGAGGCGGCTAGGGTTTCCACCCTCTCTCTATATATACTCTCTTCTGGCCTCCTTTGCAAAATGACGAATTTTATAAGTCAGAAAGGAGAGAGAGAGAGAGGAGCTGCTGCCGCCATTGCAAGTCCCTCCGAGGAGTCAGAACAGAGGTGACTTCGAGCGTTCCACAAGTTCTTCAACTTGCTGGTTCTTGGAAGCAATTCGTGTGGGGCGAATCTTGCTTTGAGCAACGGTGTTTTGACATCCCAGCAACTGTTCTTCATCTCATCTTTCTCTAGTTTTGTAACTCGTTCTGTCCCAATTGTAACACGTTTGCAAGGAAGAACAGAGATCTTCTCTTCTCTATTTTCCTCCTTCATATTGTAATCTGGCTATTGGATTTTTTGTATCATCGTAGATCTCGATTGCATCAGTTTTTGGTTTTTTTAAACATTGCTGGGCTCTGTAACCGTCAAGGTTGGCTTGGGAGCTCATGCTTAGTAAGAAACCCATTTGGTTTGCAGCAGCATTTGTGTGCGGCTTTTGGTTACTTTCTTTTCGTTTAGGCTGTTTATGATTGGCATTTTTAATAGAAAATATTTCCATTACAAATTTTCCAGCCATGTGTACTTTTGGTACCTTATATTTTTCATGGACTTATTTTCAAAAAAAAGCTGTTATTTTCCATATTTTTCTCCACAACAGTGGAAAATAAAAATGGCCCAAACCATAGGAAATAAATTGAAATATTTTCTCTCCTCTCTCTCGGGGATCGGACCACTGCTCCTATCGAGAAAGGAAGATTTTCCCCCCTCTCTCTCTCACAGCTTCGCTCGTGTCCCCCCTCCCCCACCCCACCCATAACTCACTGGATCGACGCTGCAGTAGCTACGGTTACCCGCTCGAGCCCGGATCCATCGAACCCCCTCCCCATGTTCTCCTCCCATCAGCTTCGTGTAGACCATCAAGACCTCGACACCACCTCTCATGTTGAGCAACCGAGATCGACCAATGTCGAGGTTGACTGCTCAAGCGAGCATCTCAGCCAGATCTAAACAAACTAATGGAGAAATGGTTTTTTATATCCTGCAATAATTTATTTGTACATGCTAGTTGTTTATATAGAATTGAAACAGAGCTATTCTACGAGTACAATTATACACAGTAATTGCTGATTGCTTGCTTGATGATATGTGATCCACAATTTGCTCATCATATATTCCAATCACAAATGAATGCAAATTGCATTGATTGATTTCTTTTCTTTAACACTCCCCCTCGAGTTGGAATGTGAATGTCAACGACATCCAACTTGCTGAGATGTTTATGAAATGCTAGTGCCCGCAATGACTTTGGTAGCAAATGTTGGTGCTTAGGCCGTCTTGACTTCTCCTATTTGGATCCTCTCACGGACTGTAAGACAATCTAGTTCAATGTGCTTTGTCCGCTCGTAGTAAACCGGATTTGCAACAATGTGTAAGGCTACTTGGTTGTCACAAAAAATCTTGCTGGCTCAGGGTGTGGTACACACAAATCCTTCAATAAGTATCTCAACCAAGTAGGCTCGTAATGGCTGCAACCATGGAGCGATATTCTACTTCTGCTGATGATTTTGAAACCATTCCCTGCTTTTTACTCTACCATGACACAAGTGACTTGCCAAGAAAGGTACAATAACATGTTATAGACCGACATGTAATCGGGCATCTTACCCGGTCAACATCACATTATCCGATCAAGTTAAGTGGACTGTTCGAGGGAAATAATAAGCCTTGTCCTGGAGTTGCCTTCAAGTATTATAGGAGTCGATGGGCGGTCTCGAGGTGGTGTAGGTTGGGTTCCTGCATGAATTGACCAAGTGTGTTCACGGAGTATGTCATTTCCAGTCGGCTGATTGTTAGCCGTCGATATTGAGTAGGATCCTTGAGGACTCACTCCCTATTTCTGTTAGCACCAAATTAGGCTCCATAGAAACTTTTGCTGGTTTTGCTCCAAGTAACCCGACTTCCTCCAATATGTCCAATGTGTACTTCCGTTGACAAATTGTAATTCCACCTTTGGAAGGTGCAACTTCGATGCCAAGAAAGTATTTGAGTGGTCCAAGATCTTTAATCTTAAAACAACTATTAAGGAACTCCTTGAGATCTACTAATAGCCTTCTCAATATTGTCTGTTATAACCATATCATCAACATAAAGTAGCACAACAGTAATGGAATCCCTACGAACATGTGTAAATAGAGAGTAATCGGCACGAGACTGTTGGAACCCAATTTCTTGAATTGAAGCTTGCTTAAGGCCATAAAGGGACTTATGGAGTCAGGCAAACTACATTCTCCCTCTTTCGACGATAACCTGGTGGAGGGAGCATGTAGACTTCCTCAATAGTTCAACATGAAGAAAGGCATTTTGCACATTGATCTGGTGTAAAGGCCAATCCTGGACCGCAGCAACTGCTAGTAAACAACGGACAGTGATTAGTTTGGCAACATGAGCGAAGCTATTTTTGAAATTGATGCCTTCGCGTTGAATGAACCCTTTGGCAACAAGACGAGCTTTGTATCGCTTGATAGTTCCATCAGCATGGTACTTGATTTTGAATACCCATTTGCAGCAAATGGGGCGTTGGCCAGAAGGCAGAGGGACTATGGACCATGTGTGATTGTTCTCAAGGGCCTATATTTTATAATACATTGTTGTGACCCATTGAGGATCATGTCGTGCTTGTTCATAATTTGCTGGCTAAACCAAATGAGATATATTGTGCACAAAGGAACAATATGTATCGGGCAACCCATTGTAGGAACAATAATGCTAAGTCTACTACCAAATCCTTACAACCCTCTTACAACTACTCACCCATTTGCTGACATCATAGGTGAAGGTTGTAAGAGGGTTGTAAGCATCTCTTGTAGGAAATATACCGTTGTACTAGATAGCGAGTGCCATACGTGGAGGAAGGCATCATAGCCCAGGAGAGCAATATGATACGTTTTGTAATCTTAAAGGTAGGGTGGAGGTTGACAGGTTCGAGAAGATCGACAAGGGTCTAGGGTGGTAGGAGGTATTTGGTCTGGTGATGGTGGGTCGTCCACCGGAGACGGAGGCGACAAAATTTTGGAGGGAAGAGAAGATGATGCCGAGATATGGATGAGGCGGCTGTGGGGTTGAGAAAGGTTATGGTGATGGCGGGAGTGCCAACGGAGGGTCGGTGGTAACATGCTTTCTCGCTTTCACAATATGCTATGAAACTGATTCCAAGACAAAATATAAAGATCACCTTAAACTGTCTGCTTCACACAATTACATAATGTCAGTTTAGGCGAGTGGGTTTTCCCATTCACCAGTACAAGATGTGTACGAAGTGACTTAGATGTGTTGAGGTGTTAGAGCTCGGACTTGCAACATGAAGATGTTCGGCCGAGGATGCTGCCTGGATATAAATAACATAATGTATGTGTGAGCAAGAGAGACTATGACTGTTGTAAGAAAATTTGGCATATTCATTGGGGGCTATTGAGAGCGTTGTAATCAGCTTCACTATCAATAAAGAGATTTATTTCATATACTTTGCTGTAACTTTAATATGACTCAGTCTCTTCAGTTGCAAGTGTTGTCGTTTCGAGATAATCAATATCATTTTATTACCTTGCTTTGTACGATTGCAAATCCAAACTCGTACGACATCACGCCCCAGCGAATACGATCGATTCAGTGGAAATGGATGCGAGGATGGACGATTCTCCGGAGTCGGGATGTGACGGGTGGCGGTCGGTGATGGTGATTACGGGTTGGAAATTGGGTCAGGGATGGCGTTCGTTTGTGAGGAGACGGGATTAGGAAGAACTGTGTAATCTTCTTGATTTTTTGGTGGAAGAGTGATAAGAGGGAACGCGTTTTCATGAAAAGTAACAACCCGAGAATAATTCTTTTGTCTTAAAGATCATAAACAAGATAACATTTTTTTCCAAGGGGATATATAATGAAAAAAATAGTCGTGCATGAACATCAAATTTGTTGTCCAGTGTGAGATTTAAGCAACCGAAAACCCATAGATAAGGAGTAAATTGGTGGTGTTTTGTGTAAGAGTTCATATCGAGATTTGTGGGAAAGTAGAGGTGTGGGAAGGCAATTGATAAGGTAGCATGCTGTTTGAACACTCTCTCTCCAAATTTTTAACTGTAAGTTGGCCTGAAATCGTAGGACACGAGCTACATTTAAAAGATGATGATGTTTATGCTCTAATATCCCATTTTGTTGGGTAGTATGAGTGTATGTGTGCTGGAAAATAGTGCCATGTTCTTCAAGAAAAGGAAGTATTGATGTGAATTCACCCCCATTATCGGCATGTAAAAATTTAATGTCTCGATAAAATTGAGTTTTAACCCCAAGAAAAGAAAGATTTCAACAAGAATTGAGTATTGGATTTAAAACTCATAAGATAAATCCAAGCAAAACGAGTGAAGTCATCGACGATAGTAGGAAATATCGAGTCCTAGAATGTGCATGAATTTTGTGTGGTCCTCAAATATCACAATGAATTAAATCAAATGGTGCAATTGTTTTTTATTAAAACGAAAAAAAGGATAGTCAAGTTTGTTTTTTTAAGAGACAAATCTCACAAATATGCTTGGAATTTAATTTTTGGAAAAGGTTGGGATAGGATGTGGAGAGGTCCGGCAGATGGATGTCCAAGACGTTGATGTCAGAGGTCGGAGGTGAGATGATATGGTTGACAAGTCGAGAATTTTGAGCCGGGTGTGATATAATAGAGACTATTATAAAAATGTTTGCCTAGGCCAATCATCCTCTTCGCATCCATGTCCTGCACAACACACAAATCCGGATAAAATATCACTATACAACTTAAAGCCCGAGTTAATTTACTCACAGATATTAGGTTTACGCGAAAGTTAGGCACATGAAGAATGCTACCAAGAGATAATTTATTTTGAGTAGGTGAGGTGTGATACGTGATCTGTCGCTCTACTATCCACTATCCAATATAATGTCGAATGTGCACCATGTTCTATAATATTGCAGCTGAGTGTAAATATACGTGTCGCTTTGTGAGTGATTGATTATTACCATTTTTACTGTGAAGCAAGGGCATGATCTACTTCAGCTGTGAAGGCTGGGCTTTCTCTGGTTGGTTCCTTTTTCAACTCAACACTGTGGGCAGCAAACTTCTTATTCCTGGGCTATGCATTTGTTTTCCACGACATTTGTGGCCCACTGGAAACGTAATCAAGTAAAAGCATCGGTCAACAAGGTGACGCTCCTGGTCACACTAAGTGCATCACAAGTTCTTGCAATAGGAAGAAGAGGTCGCCGTTTTTCCAATCTAATAGGGAGAATATTTCGGAGTGCGATGAACGTCATTCGTGTATCGAAAAAGTTCGAGGAGTGCATCGATCGTCTAGTTTGGAATATATATGGTAAGCAAATATATGATTGGATTTCCATATTTACTTTGATCATATATTTATGATTGAATCTTTCATATAATGTCTTTCCATATAATTGGACTTCCAATTATGGCTAGCCAATTATGATTGGATTTTCATTAAATATATAATTGATACATATTAGAATTTTTCATATATATATTGGCCTTCCATGTATAGATTTCCAATATGATAATCCTTATTCATGCAAGGGTTTATAAAAGGTTGATGGATGCAAGTTAAAAAATAATATAAAAATAGAGAAGAAAGAAAATGTGGTAAGAGTGCTTGCGCAACTTTGGGAAGGAGAAAGAAAGATTGGAGGCCATTTCGGTGAAAGAGATCAATTTCGAGTATTTCTGGTTGTCTTCTATCTTCGTTGTAATATATTTTCTGTCCTAGTGAGTTGTGGTGACCCGTATTAGATCGGGAGGAGCTTGTAGAGGGTGTATTCTCTTTATTCTATTAGTGGAGGTTCTTCAGGGTTGGACTCCGATCGTCCTGTGGTTTTTCCTGCAAGGATTTTTCACGTAAAAATCTCCATGTTTGCGATTTGTGTTGGCGTTTTCGGTTTGTGTGTTTTCTGCTCGGTTCTCTCGCATGACTTTCTAGTTTGGGAGAACGGTTTTCGCGCTTTGTTCCCAACAGAGTGGTATCAGAGCTTTGGTTCCAAAGAGGTGTCAGAAGTTGACAGTCAAATCAGAAAGTAGAGATGGACGCGAAGTCGGTGTGCATGGTAAACTTGAACGGTACCAACTATCATTATTGGCGGAGCAAGATGAAGGATTTACTGTTCGTCAAGAAGTTGCATCTTCCGGTATTTGAGTCCGAGAAGCCCAGTGACAAATCCGATGAGGATTGGAACTTCGAACATATACAAGTGTGTGGGTACATGCGGTAGTTAGTTGACAAGAACGTGTACAATCACGTTGCCAACATTGAGTACGCGAGGACACTGTTGGATAAGCTGAAATCTTTGTATGCGAAGAAGATCGGGGTGAATAAATTGTTCCTGATCCGGATGATGATGGGTCTACGGTATAAAGATGGTGCGTCTATTACAGATCAGTTGAGTGAGTTCCAGGACGTGGTTGACAAGCTATCCTCGATGGGAGTCAAGTTCGACGATGAGGTTCAAGGACTTTGGTTGTTGTGTACATTGCCAGACTCGTGGAAAATCGTACGATTGTCTATGATCGTTTTTGCTTTGGAAGACGTGGTCACTCTGGTATTTTCCAAAAGTGGGGTACTGAATGAAGAGATGTGGAGACGTTCTCAGGGTACTTCATCCATATCCCACTCGGAGGTGCTAGTTTCAGAAAGTCGCAGAAGAAGCATAAGCATGGGTCCATGCGGTGGGAGAGACAAGAGTAGGGGCAAGTCCAAAAGTCGGTACGAGGACTCAGAGTCTTACCATTGTGGCAAGAAGGGCCACATTAAGCGTAACTATTTTGCTTGGAAGAGAGAGAAAAAGGGTGACAAAGGGAAGCAAAATGAGAACACTACAACGACGGTCTCGACACATAGAGGCGATGTGATCGTCATAGGTGATGAGGTTGTCATGAACCTCGCCCGCGATGACAATTCTTGGCTGGTGGACTCAGGTGCTTCAGCGCACGTATCTCACAATAGGACACGTTTGCTACTTACATGACAGAAGACTGTGGAGTGTTGAAGATGGTCAACGGAGATGTGTTAAAGACGGTTGCCATTGAAGATGTGCATTTGAGAATGAAAATGGATGTAATTTTTGTTCTCAAAGATGTCCATATGTCCTTGATATCTGTTTCAACCTGGTGTTGGTTGGAAGGTTGGATAACGAGGGTTTCTTCAATCTCTTCGAAAACGGTCAGTAGAAGCTTTCCAGAGATTCGATTGTGATTGCCAGAGGAAGCAAGAAGTTCAGACTCTATTATATGGAAGGGAGCGCACATGGAGCATAGAAGGTGAAAGCAGCTACCGATGCATCTATCGAGCTATGGCACAGGCGGCTCAGCCATATCAGCGAGAAGAAAATGAGCTACTTGATGAATAGGAAGGTGATTCCAGGACTAAAGTCTACAAAATTGGAGAGATGCACACACTGTTTGGCGAGAAATCAAAATAAGGTGTCTTTCAAAAGTCACCCAAGTTCGAGAAAGCCGACGTTGCTCGAGTTGATTCACTCGGATGTCTGCAGTCCTATGAAGGTAAAATCCATTGGTGGTGCTTCTTATTTTGTGTCACGACCCGTACCCGCTTTTCGGATACGAAACGTGTCCAAGCCTAGCCTACGCCGCAGTGTCAGCGGTAGAACGTTGTCTATAACTCACAAGTCACTAAATTTAGAATCACGGGAAATCTATATCTCATCCACATAAATAATCAAGACACAACCAAGATCAATGAATATCCATGAATCTAAGCAATAATGAATATAAACTGAATGTATCCAAGAATCAAAGTCACGTCCGGTAGACACAAATCCACTACCAATAGACGAAAATAGAGAAATACATGAAATAACTAACTGAGTACAAACTGAAAATCAAGACAACCTCAACTGCAAGGCACCATGGTCTGATGCTGGTTCACAACCGCTCATCTGCTCCTGACTCAAACTTGGCTAAACCTGAAGAGATCATTTGGTCCTCAGAGGACATAGCAAGATACATATAAATATGCCTATCTAACAGTTTTATCATGCGCAAGAAAATAAACAAAAAAGACAGGAACACGACAAATGGATATGAACACGAACACGAACACACGAACACTAGAACACCTACGCATAAATGAACTGCCGGATGAACATGAACACGAGGTCAATAGAAAACCAAACCCTCATCCCGAGTGTGGACTCACGGGTTTGAACTAAGCACTAACCCTCGTCTCGAGTTTGGACTCTCTGGTTAGCTCACGACAAAACACCCTCGTCCCGTGTGTGGACTCTCTGGTGCAACTGGTCAACCTTCGTCCCGAATGTGGACTCTCTGGTGCCAATGAACACGACAAACACCCTCGTCCCGAGTGTGGACTCTCTGGTTGTATAAAACGATAATCAAAGATTTAGCAGTTTACTACACGCACTCGTTCTATGACACGACTCAAGCAAAGTACTGGTGAGAAACTCCCAATGTGAACCACAAGACCAAACATGAACACGACTATATGTCAATAAAAACAAGCTCAGCAGAATATAATACGAAGAGCACATGTCCATAATCAAACTGGGAAATAAAATACAATGCATGTAAATAAAACTGTAGAGGAAGGTAAGGTATACTTGCCTCAGGTCCTAGCTGCTGGCATTGTCAAGTGCTAAATCGGGGTCTCCAACCTGTTTATAAATTAACTTGAATTATTAGATATAACTGAAAGGTAAACTTATTTACTTTCCTGAATAGCTTCTAGGTTTACTAATTATTCTCTTGTCCTATCTTTGATATGGAACCCTGTTCAATGACATGCTTGACCTATAACCCATATGGGGCATATGACAGTATGCCTCAAGCCTCTTGATCTATCGTACTATTCCTAACTTTACTTGACATAGCAGAGGATATGACATCATGGTAGTATAGGATAATCAATCACATCATATATGACATGTGTGGCAGATTTCCAGCATATTAAAACATAACATAATCAGTCTTTAATCTCTAATGCAATCTAGACCAAGGCTCTATCCACAAATTCATATTCTCAGTCACAGGAAGAATTGGTGGAACTTATATTTGGTACCAAAGTATGAATGTGTAGCTGTTACGTTCATGAGCAAATTACTTAAGGGAATCCTAAAACCTTCCTTTGCACCACTTGACATCCACTGGACACTTCCAAAACACTCTCCTTTAGGCCATCCCCAATTACTACTGCTGTGCCTCTATTACCTGTAGGTTCTGATTCCACAGAGTAAGGTGGTACCTAGACTTGGTCCAGTCTATGTACTCCTAGCCTCAATGGCACTTGAATACCAGGGAGGGTCTCATCTGCTAGTGTCTAAGGCTACAGGGGTTTACACATCTGGTTGCTACAGGAAAAATCCTATATTGTATTCCTAATGGGTATAAGAAAAATTCATGTATCCATCTTTCTTGATAACAGGGGTGGGTTCTTAGGTCATCACAGGCAAACTAAACCAACCTCCCCTGCACCTGTATGTTCTTCCTCCTGAAATCCTGGATATCCAACATGGTATCTATGTGACTGCATCACCTGTACTGTCTTCTCAACCCTATAGGAGTAGTTCTAGCCTGCCTATGTGCAGATCTCATTAATCTATTAGTCTGTAGGCAGAAGACATGATTCTCCAGGTTATTTGTTAAACTGTCTAGGGACATGTTCAGGCTTGGTCGCAGGGTAACTTCCTGTGGGTGAACTTCTATAGAGTACATCTGCTACCTAGGCCTCTAGGAACATTTGCTCTCCACCCCTTTCTTACTTGCCTATGTCTGTTTGTAAGGAACCCGGAAATCCCCTTGGATGTACACAAAATTATACTCGATATCTATCCACCTTGCACATCTGACATCCAAAATCCCTTGGGTGCTTATTCGGGCCAGAAATATCCTTACTGATACTAGAGTCAAAAGTGATACTACTACCAAATGGATACCAAGAGTCGGGTGGGGTATCAACATCAAGTTGATATCAAGGTCAAATATGATATCAAGTATTCTCTGATACCCATTGGTCAGGGACTCCCTACTGATGTAACACAGGAACCCCTTGCTTGTGTTCTGTTCTGCCTACATCCTCTAACACTCGATTCTCGGATACTCAACTTATAAATATCTATACAGGAAGTACACAAATTCCTGAAGTTATCTACCTCATGATACTGGTGTATACTCACTGATACTCTGTGTGAACTGACACAAGTTAATGAATCGAAACTTCTCAAACAATAAGGAAGTGTGCAGGAATATGATGCCATGTGTAACTGATGTGGTCAATTGTAGGCTGATTCTTCGTTATGCAATTGGCGTATCAGTTCAAATGAAACGACATGGCCAACTAGCACATAAGTTCCAACTGAGACGTGTGGAAATCTAACCTATCAGTTTTGACTGGGACAAAATAGAACCCAATACATCAGTTTTGATCTAACACAAGATGGACTCTAACAAATCAGTATCAATTTGATACAATATGGGATATAACATATCAGTATTCCTTGGATACATACATATACCTACTGAACAGAGGCCCATAGTTAGCTACTGCCTGCCCCTGCCTATGTCTATTCCTGGATATCTGGTGTACCCCTAAATCAGTCATGTATGTGTCAAACACCTGTACCTACCTCACCCAAGTACCTTTATTCTTCTGATGGGTGTTGGCCAAGACAAAGCCTTGTTACCCCTAGGCTAACCTATACAAGATGATGACTTATTGGTACAAAACATCTATGATGCAACTGACATACTGGGCTAAATATATTCTAAGGTACTTGCATGTATTCTGGATGCAATGGGTCCTTTTGCACTTTGGTCATGAGACTGCTTCATACCTATACTACACCTCTTGATGGTTCTTGATACACATATGTTAATTCCTGATATATATACACATGCTTCTATCGATTATGGTATTGGTACTAAAGCCAGTTATCCCCTTTGCTACCCCATGCTATAACAGTTTCTAAACTCTATTACTAACATATCAAGGGCAGTATGTATGTCAACTGACACCCCACACTGATCATCTCATATAAACTTCTCCTAGGATTTTCATCGAACACCTATCAATTCGATCCTAGATTCTATTAATGACAGAATTACAAGTTTAAAACAGAACAAGATTACCTTTAGGTGTCGATGTCGAATTTGGGACTACTTCTCGATCAACTGGAACTCCTTAGCTTCCCTCCCCTGGTTCTATTGCGTAGGAAGAAAGTTACGGCAGAATTTTTGGGTTCCCCCTGGAGAAGGAGTCGGCTATCCTTATATAGGGTTATATATGTGATTGAATGTTAGTAGGATTTGGAAGATCTGAATTTGAATCCTGATTTGGAGTTATCTGGGAGTTTAAAATTTAGGGCTCGGTTTGAGTAATGTTTGAATGTCAATTGAGATTTGAATCTCAACTTTAACCATTCTAGTCCCTGTAAATTCCAATATTATCCTTTGGTCTCCTATTGTATTAAAAATAAAAATACAAGACATAGCAATAAATGATATATTAAAGGAATTTTTAAATTTAACAAATAAAAAGGAAAATTCTGGTCAAGGGGTTGACATTTTGTGACATTTATTGATGATTATTCCAGGAAGGTTTGGGTCTATGCCTTAAAGACCAAGGATCGGGTGCTGTCCACTTTCAAAGAGTTTCAGGCCTCTGTTGAAAGGGAGACGAGTAAGAAGCTACTATGTGTTTGGTGCGACAATTGCGACGAGTACATTGGCCCCTTTGATGCTTATTGCAGAGAGCAATGGATACGACACTAAAAGACTCCGCCTAAGACACCTTAGATCAACGGTGTAACGGAGTGCATGAACAAGACACTGATGGAGAGGGTACGATGTTTGCTATTAAAAGCAAACTTGTTGGAAAGCTATTGGGGTGAGGTACTTTACACAGCTGCTTATATTGTTAATTTATCTCCTAGTGCTCATTTGCAGGGTGATGTGCCTGACAAAGTATGGTATGACAAAGAGCCATCATACAATCACCTGCGAGTATTTGGTTGTAAGGCCTTCGTGCATGTACCGAAGGATAAGAGGTCCAAACTTGAGCCGAAGACGAGGCATTGCGTCTTTGTCGGATACGGTCGGGATGAGTTTGGCTATAGACTCTACGATCCCGTAAAAAAAAAAAGCTTTACAGAAGCAGAGATGTGGTATTCGTCGAGGATCAGACCATGACCAATAATCAGGATTCCGAGATGTCTTCTGACGCTGAGGAATTACTGAGTTAGAGTTATTTCACTTCGAGCAGCTTCCAGAGGACATCGCAGAGGATCCATTTATGGAAGAACCAGTACATGGAGTTGCTCCAAATCTTGATCTTCAGCCTACTGATGGTGGTCAAGATAACCCTCAGGAGGATGAGCATGCCGAAAATGTAGTTCCTGAAGGGGAGGAGGCTGTTGATATACAGCCAACACCATTGGTTCCGTTGAGGAGGAGCGACAGAGAGAGTCGACCATCTCCGAGATACTCATCGGGTGAGTATGTGCTGCTGACTGACGGAAGAGAGCCTAAAAGTTTTACAGAGGCTATGGACGACGAACATAGGCAGGAGTAGATGGAGGCTATGTAAGAAGAGATGAGTTCCTTACAAGCCAACTTACGATCTGGTGCGGTTGCCAATGGGGAAGAAGGCTTTGAGAAATCGATAGGTGTTCAGGGTGAAGTAGACAGATAATGCTACTCGCCCTCGATACAAAGTGAGGCTGGTCGTTAAAGGCTACGGTCAGCGGAAGGACATAGAAGATAATGAGATATTTTTGCCAGTCGTCTATTCGGGTGGTTTTAGCATTGGCAGCCAGTTTCAACTTGGAGGTCGAGTAAATGGACGTGAAGACGACATTCCTCCACAGTGATCTTGAGGAGGAGTTGTACATGGAGCAGTTAGAGGGATTCTGTGAGAAGGGCAAGTCACACTTGGTCTGCCGGTTGAGGAAGGGCTTTTATAGTCTGAAGCAGTCTCCGAGGCAGTGGTACAGAAAGTTCGAGTTATTTATGGGGGAGCATGGTTATGCGCGGATGACGTCGGACCATTGTGTATTCGTCAGGTACTTTGCCGAAGATGATTTTATCATTTTACTGCTCTATGTTGATAATATGCTACTGGTGGGTCGAAATACCATTAGGATAGCGGAGTTGAAGTGCCAACTAGGCGCATCTTTCTCTATAAAGAATTTGGGCACAACGAAGACTATTCTTGGGATGGAGATCAGCCGAAAAAGAGAGTCCATGCTGCTACACTTGTCCCAGTTGGAGACGGAGGCTTGTGAGGAGTTACTGTGGATGAAGAAGTTGCTGCAGGAAGTGGGGCTAAAGCAAGAGCAGTATACTTTGTTTTGCGATAGCCAGAGTGTCATTCACCTTATGAAGACCAAAAATTTCATAGTCAGTTCAAGCACATTGAGACTCGATATCATTGGATACGAGATGTGGTTGAGAAAAAGGATGCGACGCTTGAGAAGGTCCATACTGATGACAATGGAGCGGACATGCTCACGAAGGTTCTATCAAGGGAGAAATTTGAGTACTGTAAGCGGATCGTCGGGATGATGAGTTCCTCTACCTAGTTGTGAAGGGGGAGATTTGTTGGACTGGGTGGAATTTTCAACCTATGTAGAGAATACTCGATCGCCTATTTTGGAACATATATGGTAAGCAAATATATGATTGAATTTTCATATTTACTTTGATCATATATTTATGATTGGATCTTTCATATAATGACTTTCCATATAATTGGACTTTCAATTATGTCTAGCCAATTATGATTGAATTTCCATTAAATATATGATTGATACATATTGAAATTATCTATATATATTGGCCTTCCATGGATTTCGAATATGGTAATCCTTATTTATGCAAGGGTTTATAAAAAGTTGAGGCATGCAAGTTGAAAAATAATATAAAAAAAGGGAGAAGAAAGAAAAGGTGACAAGAGTGCTTATGCAACTTTGGGAAGGAGAAAGAAGGATTGAAGATCATTTCAGAGAAGGAGATCAATTTCAGGTATTTCTCGTTGTCTTCTATCTTCGTGGTTGTAATCTATTTTCTGTCCTAGTGAGCTGTGGTGATCTGTGTTGGATCGGGAAGAGCTTGTAAAGGGTGTATTCTCTTTATTTCATTAGTGGAGGTTCTTCAGGGTTGGACTCCGATCGTTCCGTGGTTTTTTTCGTAAGGATTTTCCACGTAAAAATTATTGGAGTGGGTGGGGTTCCCAACTTATGTGGAGAAGACCCCGGAGTGCGACGAGCGCCATTCGTGTGTCGAAGAAGCTCGGGAAGTAGGCGACACGGAGTCGCTACTGCTGCTGCTGCTCCTGAAGGAGTTTCTGGCCTGGGCCTGCCGAGTTCGGCCCGAACTCGGTCCCAGGCCGAGTTCTGGCCGAACTCGGTCTGGCCACTCCAGGGTTTGGCGAGTAGGTGCTGGATGCTCGACACAGAGTTCTGGCCGAACTCTGTGTCGTCGGGGCTGAAGCGGATTTTCGGGTGATTTGTCACCATTGGATCTAATCAAACGGTCCAGGTTTGCTGCGGGATTAGGGAGTAAAGTTGAGTTTTCTCAACCCTAATTCATTACGCATTGTAACACAAGAAAGAGAGAGGAAGGAGGCAAGAGTGCCATTACAACTTCGGAAGAGAAGACGGAGGATTGAAGGTCGTTTTCGAAGGAGATCATGTTTCGGGTAATCTCTACTCGTCGTTCTCGCTCTTCGTAGCCTTGTAATCATTGTTCTTACTTCTGAGTATTGTGGGGATCCGATTTGGATCGGGAGGAGTTTGTAGAGGGTGTAATTCTTCTATTCCATTAGTGGAGGCTTCTCAAGGTTGGACTCCGATCGTCCCGTGGTTTTTCCCGCAAGGGTTTTCCACGTCAAAAATTCTCTGTGTCTGCGTGGATTATTTTGTGTGTTTGTTTTTTGGGTTCGTGCGTTTGTATTGCTCGGTCCTCTCGCAGGTATTCTTCGGTTTGGGGAAAGGTTTCCGCGCTTCTTTCCCAATAGAGTGGTATCAGAGCCAGATTCTGGAATTCAGAAGGAGTGTCAGTAGTTGACAGAGAAACCAAAGAGGAGAGATGGACGCGAAGTCGGTGCGCATGGTGAACCTGAACGGCACAAACTATCATTATTGGCGGAGCAAGATGAAGGATTTACTGTTCGTCAAGAAGCTGCATCTGCCCGTATTTGCATCCGAGAAGCCCAGTGATAAATCCGAGGAGGACTGGACATTCGAGCACATACAAGTATGTGGGTACATACGGCAGTTTGTTGATAAAAATGTGTACAACCACGTTGCCAATATTGAGCACGCGAAGACGTTGTGGGATAAGCTGGAATCCTTGTATGCGAAGAAGACCGGGGTAAATAAGTTGTTCCTGATCCGAACGATGATGGGTCTGCGGTACAAGGATGGGGTGTCTATTTTGGATCACTTGAGTGAGTTCCAGGGCGTGGTTGACCAGCTATCTTCTATGGGAGTCAAGTTCGACGATGAAGTTCAGGGACTGTGGCTGCTGTGTACTTTGCCAGACTCGTGGGAGACCGTACGAGTATCTATGATCACTTCTGCTCCAGAGGGCGTGGTCAGTCTGGAGTTTGCCAAGAGCGGGGTGTTGAATGAAGAGATGCGGAGACGTTCTCAGGGCACTTCATCCACATCCCACCACTCAGAGGCACTTGTTTCAGAGAGCCGCAGAAGGGACAAAAGCAGGGGTCCAGGTGGTGGCAGAGACAAGAGCAGGGAAAAGTCCAAGGGTCGGTATGAGAACTCGGAGTGTTACCATTGCGGTAAGAAGGACCATATCAAGCGGAATTGTTTCGCTTGGAAGAGAGAGAAGAAGGACGACAAGGGGAAGCAAGAAGAGAACACTACAGCGGCAGCCTCGATGCATGGAGGTGATGTGATCGTCGTAGGTGATGAGGTCATTACTAACCTCACCTGCAATGACAATTCTTGGCTGGTGGACTCAGGGGCTTCAGCACATGTATCTCATAACAGGGCACTGTTTGCCACTTACACTACAGGTGACTGTGGAGTATTGAAGATGGGCAACGGAGATGTTTCGAAGGCGGTTGCCGTTGGAGATGTGCATTTGAGAATGAAGACGGGTGTGGTTCTTGTTCTCAAAGATGTTCGTCATGTCCCTGATATCCGTTTCAACCTGGTGTCGGTTGGAAGGTTGGATGACGAGGGATTCTTCAGTCTCTTCGGGAACAGTCAGTGGAAGCTTTCCAGGGGTTCGATGGTGATTGCCAGAGGAAGCAAGAAGTCCGGTCTCTACTATATGGAGGGGAGCGCAGAGGGGGCACATGAGGTGAACGCAGTCAGTGATGCGTCTACCGAGTTGTGGCACAGGCGGCCCGGCCATATCAGCGAGAAGGGGTTGAGCTACTTGGTGAACAGGAAAGTGATTCCGGGGCTCAAGTCTACAAAGTTGGAGAAGTGCACGCACTGTTTAGCTGGGAAGCAAAATAGGGTGTCTTTCCAAAGTCACCCAAGTTTAAGGAAGCCGGCGTTGCTCGAGTTGATTCACTCGGATGTCTGCGGTCCTATAAAGGTAAAATCTCTTGGTGGTGCTTCTTACTTTGTAACTTTCATTGATGACTGTTCCAGGAAGGTTTGGGTCTATGCCTTAAAGACCAAGGATCAGGTGCTGCCTACTTTCAAGGAGTTTCAGGCCTCTGTTGAAAGGGAGACGAGCAAGAAGTTGTTGTGTGTTCGGTCCGACAATGGCGGCGAATACATCGGTCCCTTTGATGCGTATTGCAGAGAGCAAGGAATACGACACCAGAAGACTCCGCCAAAGATACCTCAGCTCAATGGTGTAGCGGAGCGCATGAACAGGACACTGATGGAGAGGGTGCGGTATTTGTTGTCAGAAGCAAACTTGCCGGGCAGTTACTAGGGTGAGGCTCTTCTCACAGCTGCTTATGTTATTAATTTGTCTTCTAGTGCTCCTTTGTAGGGTGATGTGCCTGATAAAGTATGGTACGGCAAAGAGCCGTCATACAATCACCTGCGGGCGTTTGGTTGTAAAGCCTTCGTGCATGTACCGAAGGACGAGAGGACCAAACTTGAGCCGAAGATGAGGCGATGCGTCTTTGTCGGCTACGGTCGGGATGAGTTTGGCTATAGACTCTACGACCCAGTGGAAGGAAAGCTCTACAGAAGCAGGGACGTGGTGTTCGTCGAGGATCAGACCATGACCAACACTCAGGATTCCGAGATGCCTTCTGAGGCTGAGGAATTGCCTGAGTTAGAGTCATTTCGCTTCGAGCAGTTTCCAGAGGACATCGCAGAGGATCCAATTATAGGGGAGCTAGTACATGGAGTTGCTCCCAACCTTGATCATCAGCCTGCTGATGGTGGTCGGGGTGTCCCTCAGGAGGATGAGCATGCCGGAGAGGTAGTTCCTGAAGGGGAGGAGACTGTCGGTATACAGCCAGCACCAGTGGTTCCTTTGAGGAGGAGTGACAGGGATCGTCGACCATCTACGAGATACTCACCAGATGAGTATGTACTATTGACTGACGGAGGAGAGCCCGAAAGTTTTGCAGAGGCTATGGAAGACGAACACAGGCAGGAGTGGATGGAGGCTATGCAGGAGGAGATGAGTTCCTTGCACACCAATTCCACTTATGATCTGGTACGGTTGCCAAAGGACAAGAAGGCTTTGAAGAATCGATGGGTGTTCAGAGTGAAGCAGACGGATGATGCTACTCGCCCTCGATACAAAGCGAGGCTGGTAGTCAAAGGCTACGGTCAGCGGAAAGGCGTAGATTATGATGAGATCTTTTCTCCTGTCGTCAAGCATTCATCTATTCGGGTGGTGCTAGCATTAGCAGCCAGTCTCGACTTGGAGGTCGAGCAGATGGACGTGAAGACGGCATTCCTCCACGGTGATCTTGAGGAGGAGTTGTACATGGAGCAGCCAGAGGGATTCTGTGAGAAGGGTAAGTCACATTTGGTCTGCCGGTTGAGGAAGAGCTTGTATGGTCTGAAGCAGGCTCCGAGGTAGTGGTACAGGAAGTTCGAGTCGTTTATGGGGGAGCATGGTTATGCACGGACGACGTCGAACCATTGTACATTTGTGAGGTATTTTGCCGAGGATGATTTCATTATTTTGTTGCTCTATATAGATGACATGCTATTAGTGGGTCGAAATGCCACTAGGATAGCGGAGTTGAAGCGCCAGCTGGGCGCGGCCTTCTCTATGAAGGATTTGGGCGCAGCGAAGACTATTCTTGGGATGGAGATCAGCCGAGAGAGAGAGTCCAAGCTGCTACACTTGTCCCAAACGAAGTACATTCACCGGGTACTTCAGCGTTTCGGGATGGACGGGTCGAAGAAAGTGAGTTCCCCTCTTGCGGCTCACTTTAAGCTCACTGAGGAACAGTATCCATCTACCGAGGACGAAAAGGAAGATATGGAGCGGGTTCCATATGCCTCAGCTGTGGGGAGCCTTATGTATACCATGGTGTGTACGAGGCCAGATATTGCTCATGCAGTTGGTACGGTTAGCAGGTATCTTTCAAATCCTGGAAGGGTACATTGGAGTGCGGTCATGTGGATTCTACGTTATCTTCAGGGCACTGCTGGTTGGAGACTTTCCTTTGGTGGTGACGAGCCGAAGCTGGTTGGGTATACCGACGCTGATATGGCTGGAGATGTAGACACGAGGCGATCGACTTCGGGCTACGTGATGATGTTTGCGGGAGGAGCAGTATCGTGGCAGTCGCGGTTGCAGAAGTGTGTTGCCTTGTCGATGACAGAGGCAGAGTACATTGCGGCGACGGAGGCTTGCAAGGAGCTGTTGTGGATGAAGAAGCTGTTGCAGGAAATGGGACTGAAGCAAGAGCAGTATATTTTGCTTTGCGACAGTCAGAGTGCTATCCACCTTGTGAAGAATCAGACGTTTCATAGCCGGTCCAAGCACATCGAGACTCGGTATCATTAGATACGGGATATGGTTGAGAAGAAGGACGCGGAGCTTGAGAAGGTTCATACAGATGACAACGGAGCTGATATGTTCACGAAGATTCTACCAAGGGGGAAGTTTGAGTACTGCAGGCAGATCGTCGGGATGACGACATCCTCCCCATAGTTGTGAAGGGGAGATTTGTTAGAGTGGGTGGGGTTCCCAACCTATGTGGAGAAGACCCCGGAGTACGACGAGCGCCATTCGTGTGTCGAAGAAGCTCGGGAAGTAGGCGACGCGGAGTCGCTACTGCTGCTGCTGCTCCTGAAGGAGTTTCTGGCCTGGGCCTGCCGAGTTCGGCCCGAACTCGGTCCCAGGCCGAGTTCTGGCCGAACACGGTCTGGCCACTCCAGGGTTTGGCGAGTAGGTGCTGGATGCTCGACACAGAGTTCTGGCCGAACTCTGTGTCGTTGGGGCTGAAGCGGATTTTCGGGTGATTTGTGACCATTGGATCTAATCAAACGGTCCAGGTTTGCTACGGGATTAGGGAGTAAAGTTGAGTTTTCTCAACCCTAATTCATTACGCATTGTAACACAAGAAACAGAGAGGAAGGAGGCAAGAGTGCCATTACAACTTCGGAAGAGAAGACGGAGGATTGAAGGTCGTTTTCGAAGGAGATCGTGTTTCGGGTAATCTCTACTCGTCGTTCTCGCTCTTCGTAGCCTTGTAATCATTGTTCTTACTTCTGAGTGTTGTGGGGATCCGATTTGGATCGGGAGGAGTTTGTAGAGGGTGTAATTCTTCTATTCCATTAGTGGAGGCTTCTCAGGGTTGGACTCCGATCGTCCCGTGGTTTTTTCCGCAAGGGTTTTCCACGTCAAAAATTCTCTGTGTCTGCGTGGATTGTTTTGTGTGTTTGTTTTTTGGGTTCGTGCGTTTGTATTGCTCGGTCCTCTCGCAGGTACTCTCCGGTTTGGAGAAAGGTTTCCGTGCTTCTTTTCCAACAAAAATCTTCGGTTTGGGAAAACTATTTCCGCACTACGTTCCCAACAGAGTGGGCAGTGTGCATCGCATGAGAGGCCTGTGGGATTTCTCGGCAGATCGCCACTTCCATCTGCCTCTCGTGTTGAAGGATGAGGCCATGGACTGTCCGCGTGTCTGGGAGAGGTTTCATCATCAAGATAGTGCCACAAACTGTGAAGTAAGATTCGTTTAGCCCCATCAAAAATTGTATAACCTTCTCTTTTTCTTTTCGATTGGAAAGTTTCCTCAACATATCGCAGGAGCATGTGATGGGCTCCAATTCATCCCAATGCCCGTTGAGCTTTGGTGTAATACGCAGAAACAGCGACATTCCACGATCTGTTGTCGGATTTGGTAGATCATTGAATCATCTCCTTAGGAAAATCTGTCCTAAAGGTCACTCCATACTGCAGCTGCCGTGTCAGAGAATATCACGCTGCGAGCGATGTCGGGATGGATCGAATGAAGAATCCGTGCCAGCACCAAGTCGTTGCAGTGTTGCCACATGGGGAAATTTGGCATCAGTTGCTGGCGGAGCCTTTATGGTTCCGTCGATTAGCCCAAGTTTGTTCTTGGCACAGCGACTCCATTGCTGGTAATTGCGTCGCTAACCGGGTGAGTCCTGATGTATCAGAATGATGCAAGGTCAGAGGATCTGGTGATACCGCCCCCTTATCCTCTTTGTTTTTGGATGAAGGATCATTTTTTGGTTCAGCTCCTTCTGGAGTTCCAACCATGTTGTTGGTGTGATGGTGTTTGGAGTCTTTGTATGTGGCGGAAGGTGGTGGGTTATAGACACCATAATCTGTGTTCTGATACCATAAACAAACTGTGACGGAGAAATGGTCTTGTATATCTTGCAATAATTTGTTTGTACAAGCTAGCTGTTCATATAGAACTGAAACAAAGCTATTCTAGGAATGTTGCTATTCTAGGTATATTACAATTATACGTTAAGTAATTGCTGATTGATTGCTTGATGATATGTGATCCACAATTTGCTCCATCGTATATTCCGATCACATATGAATACAGATTGCCTTGATTGATTTCTTTCCTTTAACAAGATCCACTGGCCACACAACCTTCGTCCTTCGTCGCCTCTGTCCTATCCCCCGAGCCACGGCGAGGAAACTCCCCAACATACCCGAACTACGATGACACTGACATGTTGTGTCCGATATGTGCCTGACATGACATCCCACAACCGAGATTTTTTTGAGTGTCCATGCTTCTTCCACTATTATGTAAGAAAACGATTTCTGTTGATAATTGAAGACGTGTAATGCTCATAATACTAGTAAATTGGTTTTATTGACATTATGTGAGAAAACTATTTCTAGGATAAGTTTATGAATTTTGTAAGGAAAGCTAAGCAGATAATTGTTTTATGTAAATGTTAAAGGCCACCCCCAAATTACTAAGGACAACCATCCTACTAAGAACAACCATGACCATTTTCAATTTTTACTAAGGGCAACCTAATGTTAAGTGATTTACTAAGGACCACCAAGAGGAGTAAGCTGACAGCCTCCCTCTCCCTGCCGCCGCCGACCCGAAGTCCCCGCGCAGCACCCTCTCCCCCGCCTCTCCCCCAACTCCCCGCAGCCCTCCGATCTCCCCTCCCCCCTCCCCTCCGCCGTCGGATCTCGCCTCCACTCCATTTCCCTCCTCGCTGACGTGGCCCTCCTTGCAGAGCGCGTCGAGTGGCGGGGATTCGTCGTCGGTGGAGACGAAGGAATTGGGGTTGCGGAGGAGGAAGCTGAAGGAGCGGATGGCGGAGGTGGACATGTTGCGGCGGGAGTAGCGGTGGAAGAGGACGGAGAAGGCCGGGAGGGGGGCCGGGAGGAGGGACCACGCCGAGTCGAAGGAGCCGGACCTGTCACGTCCCGCTCCCGAAGGAGCGATCGTCCTCGCTAAGGCGTGATGCCGCACGAGCCTAGATTGCGCTCGTGCAAGGCGGGTTCCATAACGGCCGATTACAGCGGCGGCGACGGGGTCATCGCCCAGAAGTCCCGAGCAGAGACATTGAACACGCAGCGAAATTTAGAACAAAACACAAGTTATTCAAAAGAAGCTCTTTATTGATATCGAAACAACGGTTACATTGGGGGCACAAGGCCGAGATTACAATCACTCAAATTCACTCGTCTCACATTACAAATCACTCTGCTCTCTCTCATCTCTCGATTACAATACTTGAGCCAGCGGAAGCTTCGGAAGGCGATGTCCATACATTATGTCTCGTATAAGTCTGGTCTTCACGCGGCCGCACGCTTCGAATCGCCAAGGAACTCCGTGCCTCGACGCATCCAAGCGAGCCCCGCACCACGAGCTTCTACCTGTGCCTGCACATAAACACTGTGTGGGTGTCAGTACTCAACTGTACTGGTGGAGTGAGCTCCTCGCCCACCCATACAAAACCAACATATTTTATTTTACTTTGTGCAATACAAGCCCCTTTACGATTGTCTTTCTAGTCTTGCCTTAGGATCGATTTTAGGACCGACGCTCGGCCTATTTAGTGTCTTTAGACCATCTTCGTGCCTTGCACTGATAACGTACTCATACTTTGCCTCTAGACCTTCCTCGTGCTTGCATTGTTAACATACCGACTCATAGTTGTCTTTCGTACCATACTCTTGGACGTAACGACTAGGTCGTGTCAAATACTTGCCCGTGTCTCAAACATCGAGGCCGTGCCTCATAGCATAACCTGACTTATCCAAACTCGACTTACGGCCCTTCTCGACTTAACGCACAACGACTAACCAAACTTGTTGAACCGGTGTTGAGAACTCAAGTACGACGCCATATCTCGTGCCGAAGCACGTGTCTTTACGTATAGCCGAATCCTAGGCTTTATAATACCTTGGGTGCAACCGAGCACACATTTCATCGTTCAACTCATACCGTGCTTACAGTTCCGTTGTTATGACTGATACCGTGCATGCGGATTCGCCGCTTAGCACGCCAATTATCTATATGAAAGGCCACTGGCATGACAAGCCATCGCGGACATAGCTCGGATAGGAGGCGGGTCCTTCAGCGCAGGTAGCGAGCCCCGTTAAAAGCTCCCGACTACCCACGCAATAAAAGCATACGCTGCTATAACGTCTACCCCCTAGGATGACTGGGCCCGGTGCCTCGGCGTATAACCAGTCTAGGCAGAAATCCTTGTCGATAAGGTGTCCAATGACCACGCACTTACGAGACATCTAGACTCACGTAAATGCATGGCCTAATTTATTGGTACGCTTGGAACTATACTTAGCAACTCGTGCTCTGAATCACCCTTTGCATTACGTGCATCGGGGCGGCGAGACTCCCAACCGAGGGACCGCCTCGAACATCTTAACGTGGATAGGAATGCGAGACTCCCAACCGAAGGACCGTCTCAAAAACATCTTAACGTGGGCAGAAATGCGAGACTCCCAACCGAGGGACCGCCTCGAACATCTCAACGTGGATAGGAACGCGAGACTCCCAACCGAGGGACCGCCTCGAACTTCTTTGAACTCGAAGGAACTACTACTACATAGCCTTCCAACTTAACTTGAACAAAACGTATTCCTTAAGTGCCATAGACCGTGGCTAACTTTGCAACGTGCCAACCGTGGCTCGTGCCTTTAACTGACTTACGTCCTACGTGACGCTATCACCCAAGTCATATGTTACATGATGGCCCTTGAGATCGTGGGACTATTTGACTTGACAACCGCAGAAAGAGTGGGACGGCACTTGGAATGACTTAGGTTGACCGACATAACTTTGCCTAACTTACACAAGCCTATAACTTAACCCGAGGGACGAGCCAAGGCTATGCCAAGCCTTGCGCAGTGGAAACGTGCATGCTTTATCGAGCATTTACGCGGGCGACGCCTATGACTTAGGCTAACTCCTCGTTTGTGTCGAATACCAACTTTTCCTTCTACCAAGCCGCGGGACGAAGGATCGAGTGTCATTTTCAAAGCACGCTGAGCAACAACTCTAATCAGATCGTGGGACGTTTTCCATATTCTAAACTCGATTCAATCCGTCGGGATAATTCTCTTTAGCTATGTGGATTCGTCTCTTTTATTATTAAGCCTACTTGTGCAAGTTGAAAACACACGAATTATTAAGTGAAGGCTAAGATGAGGCAAGTTCACCGAAACTACCCCGCCTGAGAGATGTCTTCGAGTCGCCGTTGTAAGGCCAAGTCCGAACGCCGTCGGCGTTTCGATTCCTCCGATTGACTTCGCGGGATGGGGCACTACAACATACACCACTCAGAACAAGTCTCGTCCTCGAGACTTTCCTGAAGGCAGACCATCCTACCATTTCTATGGCAAAGACTTAATCGTATACATTCCGCCTACGCGTTTCTTCGATTTTGAGCCACGCTCGTGCTATCGCTAACTTAGTCGTAAGGCACACCAACCGATCAACCAACATTCGAATTTATTTCAAATTAATGATCGCATTACCATCAACATTTCTTCGAAACTCACGATTTCAAAATCCTCGATATTTTCTCGTTTCTCATGTCTCACTTGATTCAACGTATCACTTAGTTGGATCGTGCACATATTCCAGGCGTCCCCAAAATACATGCATTTCAGCTAAGCCTCGTGATAGAGAATCCGCCATCACCACTCGAGTCGGATCGTGCACATATTCGGGCGTTCCTGATATACGTGCATGTCAGCCGAGACTCACGAGTGGTGCCTCCGTAACTCCTATCGCTTCGCGCTCGAACGTCTACCTAACCACTAGGCTATGTCTTTTCGTCAGTACTGGAATCATAGTTCCCAAACAACGATATCAATACTGACCCCATCCTAAGGTCAAACCAAATCGTTGGTACGGGATTTTCTACCCAAGCTCATATCACTCTGATTTCTAAACATCGAGCATCGATTTCCTACACACATCCCAATATTCGTAGCACGGGATCCGAGTCGTTCGGTAAAGCCATCCTACGATAACTCACATTTTCAACCAATCCTCGATAAGAACATATTGCTCGTTCATCAAGCCATTTCGCATCCTCTATCTCTTCGAACACGTTCGATATTAGTTTGCCTATCATTCATTCTCAAATCAAGCACGCTATGACACAATTCATCTCTAAACCATAATTTACATTTCACATTTTTTTTGAAATCATCTATTTTAATTCACGAAATCGATCACATGGTCGTCTGTCTTAACAATATGCCACGCTCCGATCTCACGCGAGTTCGATTATCCACGGTAGGCATGAAATCACCATGCAACGTTCCCGCGAAATAATCATTCTCATCGGGCGTAACACTTGTTTTGGGTCTAGACTAAATCATTCTCGATGCACGGATTGGACCTACACAATCCTCAAGTTTTATTCGAATATCAATCGCAAGCCCTAACATCCTCGAATTTGCCTTCGCATCAAACCGACAAGTCGAGACAATCAAAGTTGTCGCGTCCTGATTTTCCGAGTTCGATCATTCTCGCGACATGAATCACCATGTCAGCGCTCACGCGGAACGATCGCCCCCAAATCCGACGCAACGGATGTGCGAGGCTAGAGTTGTGCTCGCATAAGACAAGACCGTCGACGTTGTGGTTATCAACGCAACCATCAAAACATGATCACTTTTATCCAACATTCATCTCAATCCAAATCCTAAGTATAGCATCCAACCGAACAATAACACTTGTACGATCGTTATTCCTCGAATTAGAGTGCCCCCGAGTTATCGCATATCGATCTTTGATACGCCTCAATACCATCGACGATAGACGTAACCTGACGATCTTCCTTTGCAACAAATTTTGAGTCGTGCGAATGATGCTATCGTCCGACTGGATAATCTCCTCGAATCGTTCACCATATCAATCTCTTCAACCCAAATTCACGTATCATTTATCCGTCTATCTTAAGTCATCGACTAACGTATTTCCTTAATTCGCATCATTCTTTGCTAACTCAAACCATCGAGCAACATCGATTTCAATCCTCAGAGTCGTTTGCGTAACTTCAAATTTCAACTTTTCATGCACGCTATCTACCTGCCATGCTAACTTTTCGTATACGATCCGTATCGATTTCTTTCAATCAAGTCATCCATTTATTTTATCGTTTAGAATCTTCATTCAGCCATTTCGTAACTTGTATTACCATTCACGAATCGTTCGGAAGATATCTCATTTGCAATATCGTCGCTTGACGACATACTCGTGCACAATCATTCGCTCGAATGATTTCCAAGACGGACCATACACCACTCGGGATTCGAGTCATCCAATCTAGACCAAATCACGTTCGCATTATTCGCTAAGACAATGTTCGGATTCGTTCGACGAATCCCTAACGTAATCGTTCACGTCGCATCGACGCACTAAGTCGTTCGTACTATTCCTCAAAATCCAGAACAATCTTTCGTGTACGCCTAAGCATTAGTCCAATTGCGCTTCTATCGATATGTACTCTAAGTGTATCCCCGTTCCTGACCAAGCGATACTTAATATTGCTCGCGACTCGTTTGCACCAGAAGGTCGAGGTGTACGATAATCGGCACAACTTAGCCAAAGGCTGTGTGCATAACCATCCCGTTCGAACTATACTTCGATCTCATGTGCTCGTTCTCTATGGTTAGCGTAAGGTCGTTCAAGCACGCAACGCGTTTGCTAACTTTTAGCACGTGTCTTCTATCAACTCAAGGTCGGCACCGTTCGGTCCAAAGGCCTTCCAACGTATCCGGCGATAGCCTACCGATGCGTTCGATTGAACGCTTGTACGAGCTTTCTAAAATATTAGACTTATTGTATGGACATCCCGTGGGATAATCGAGAGAGAGCGCACCAAGGATATCGACTTGCGGAAGCAACACTTCAGAGTATGCGGAAACAACGGAGTTAAAGAATTCAATCGATAGTCCAAGGACGTAAAGCCGTGCTCTGATACCATTATGTCATGCCCCGCTCCCGTAGGAGCGATCGTCCTCGCTAAGGCGTGATTCTGCACGAGCCTAGATTGCGCTCGTACAAGGCGGATTCCATAACGGCCGATTACAGCGGCGGCGACGGGGTCGTCGCCCAGAAGTTCCGAACAGAGACATTGAACACGCAGCAAAATTTAGAACAAAACATAAGTTATTCAAAAGAAGCTCTTTATTGATATCGAAACAACGGTTACATTGGGGGAACAAGGCCGAGATTACAATCACTCAAATTCACTCGTCTCACATTATAAATCACTCTGCTCTCTCTCATCTCTCGATTATAATACTTGAGCCAGCGAAAGCTTCGGAAGGCGACGTCCATACATTATGTCTCGTATAAGTCTAGTCTTCACGCGGCCGCACGCTTCGAATCACCAAGAAACTCCGTGCCTCGACGCATCCAAGCGAGCCCCGCACCACGAGCTTCTACCTGTGCCTGCACATAAACACTGTGTGGGTGTCAGTACTTAACTGTACTGGTGGAGTGAGCTCCTCGCCCACCCATACAAAACCAACACGTTTTATTTTACTTTGTGCAATACAAGCCCCTTTACGATTGTCTTTCTAGTCTTGCCTTAGGATCGATTCTAGGACCGACGCTCAGCCTATTTAGTGTCTTTAGACCATCTCTGTGCCTTGCACTAATAACGTACTCATACTTTGCCTCTAGACCTTTCTCGTGCTTGTATTGTTAACGTATCGACTCATAGTTGTCTTTCGTACCATACTCTTGGACGTAACGACTAGGTCGTGTCAAATACTTGCCCGTACCTCAAACATCGAGGCCGTGCCTCGTAGCGTAACCTGACTTATCCAAACTCGACTTACGGCCCTTTTCGACTTAACGTGCAACGACTAACCAAACTTGTGGAACCGGTGTTGAGAACTCAAGTACGACGCCATATCTCGTGCCGAAGCACGTGTCTTTACGTATAGCCGAATCCTAGGCTTTATAATACCTTGGGTGCAACCGAGCACACATTTCACCGTTCAACGCATATCGTGCTTACACTTCCGTTGTTATTACTGACACCGTGCATGCGGATTCGCCGCTTAGCACGCCAATTATCTATATGAAAGGCCACTGGCATGACAAGCCATCGCGGACATAGCTCGGATAGGCGGCGGGTCCTTCAGCGCAGGTAGCGAGCCCCGTTGAAAGCCTCCGACTACCCACGCAATAAAAGCATGCGCTGCTATAACGTCTACCCCCTAGGATGACTGGGCCCGGTGCCCCGGCGTTTAACCAGTCTAGGCAGAAATCCTTGTCGACAAGGTATCCAATGACCACGCACCTACGAGACATCTAGGCTCACGTAAATGCATGGCCTAATTTGTTGGTACGCTTGGAACTATACTTAGCAACTCGTGATCTGAATCACCCTTTGCATTACGTGCATCGGGGCCGCGAGACTCCCAACCGAGGGACCGCCTCGAACATCTTAACGTGGATAGGAACACGAGACTCCCAACCGAGGGACCGCCTCAAAAAGATCTTAATGTGGGTAGGAACGCGAGACTCCCAACCGAGGGACCGCCTCGAACATCTCAACGTGGATAGGAACGCGAGACTCCCAACCGAGGGACCGCCTCGAACTTCTTTGAACTCGAAGGAACAACTACTATATAGCCTTCCAACTTAACTTGAACAAAACGTGTTCCTTAAGTGCCATAGACCGTGGCTAACTTTGCATCGTGCCAACCGTGGCTCGTGCCTTTAACTGACTTACGTCCTACGCGACGCTATCACCCAAGTCGTATGTTACATGACGGCCCTTGAGATCGTGGGACTATTTGACTTGACAACCGCAGAAAAAGCGGGACGACACTTGGAATGACTTAGGTCGACCGGCATAACTTTGCCTAACTTACACAACCCTACAACTTAACCCGAGGGACGAGCCAAGGCTATGCCAAGCCTTGCGTAGTGGAAACGTGCATGCTTTATCGAGCATTTACGCGGGCGACGCCTATGACTTAGGCTAACTCCTCGTTTGTGTCGAATACCAACTTTTTCTTCTCCTAAGCCGCGGGACGAAGGATCGAGTGTCATTTTCAAAGCACGCTGAGCAACAACTCTAATCAGACCGTGAGACGTTTTCCATGTTCTAAACTCGATTCAATCCGTCGGGATAATTCCCTTTATCTATGTGGATTCGTCTCTTTTATTATTAAGCCTACTTGTGTAAGTTGAAAACACACGAATTATTAAGTGAAGGCTAAGATAAGAAAAGTTCACCGAAACTACCCCACCTGAGCGATGTCTTCGAGTCGCTGTTGTAAGGCCAAGTCCGAACGCCGTCGGCATTTTGATTCCTCCGATTGACTTCGCGGGACGGGGCACTACATGACCTGCACAGGGAGTCGACGGCGGAGGGGAGGTCGTCGGGATGGACCATATTCTGCCTCAACTGCCTGTCTTCAATTTGGACTGCAGGCCTTGACCTACAGTCCTGTCTTCAATTTGGACTGCAGGCAAGGCCTGCAGTCTTGTCTTCAATTTAGACTGCAGGCAAGGCCTGCAGTCCTCGATTGACAGAAGCGGGTGGCCCTTAGTATTTTTAAAATGGCAAACTTGTAATTTTTTGGAAGTTTTAAGTTGGTGGCCCTTAGTAATTTGAGGGTGGCCTTTAACATTTGCCTTATTTTATGAAGATATTCTTAGGAGAAACTGTTACTCCTGTTGCATGCACACTTTGCCCCTAAAGTTTCATTATTATACAAAGAACACACCTAATTGATAGGTGGTGGTATGCATTGTTCAAATTGTTAGAGACAAAAATAAAAAGGAAGGATACATATCCTGGAGATCTTATTGCCTCATCAGTGTTCTCTTCAATTGCATTGCGATGAGTTAGTTCCATTTCTGTTTGTGCAAAGTCTTTATATGAAATCCAGTTAGAGTTTCTCGGCTGGAAGGGATCTTGAATCTAACAATTTGTCCATGATGGTTACCATCTCTCCAAGGTTGGTTCGCAAATGCTAGATAACTGTCCTTGTGATTATGTTTCCCTTCTGGATTCTTGCAGCTACAATAATCTGTGCTCGCTTGATTATTTGCATTCTCATAGGAAGGTCAATCAAGTTCATCATGAGATCTAAATTATCAAAAGTTCCAAAAACTTCTCAGATGCTACAAGTCAACTGAAACCCAGAGAGGTTCCTATGTAATCCTTTTTTTATGCATACTGTTACTATTTATTTACACTTTTCTCAATATGGTCCGTTGCATAATTTAACTTTTTTTTAAATGAATGGTAGGTTAATTTAATTTATTAACTGTGTCAAAAGTCTGATCTCCTCTCATGAGAAATTTGTTGAGGTGTTTTCACATATAGCTGATCTGAACACATCATGAACACATCGATTACATTTATACCAATACGCAGAGCTATAAATTTGAATTAATGAGGCATAATACCGCTTGATATCTTCATGTCTTACTGTATTCATGGCTTTGTAAAATGATGATACCATGTTAATATATTATTGGTTTGCTGTTTATCAGATTTGGTTATGGTATAAAAGTTAAGGTTTTTTCTAAGGGCACCACCCTTTTTGCTAGGGGCTAGTCCAAAAATGTTCCAAAATATTACAAGTTTGCCATCAAATTTTTTTACTTGGGGCTAGCCCAAGCAAAGGTATAAATACCAACTTTTATTTTCTTTTTCTCTCTCCCTCTTCTCTTTTCTTTTCTCCCTCAACTCTTTTCTTCTCTCCCTCAACTCTAGGTCAAAGAATTTAACCCCAACTCTTTTATTTTCTCCCTACATTTTTTTTTCAAATTGTTCTCTCCCTCAACTCTAGGTCCCATTTATTGGCAAGTCATGGAATTAATATATGTTTAATGTTTTAAACATGAATTTCACATATAAAAGCTGAATTATGTGTTTAATGTAGAAAAATATTGAACATAGAACAACCGGGATCATCAAATGTTCACGCCACGTCCAAAGAACACGTTCCCGCCACGTCCGAAGAACACTTTGATGCATCGGAAGCCCTCTTGGTAACTAAAATTTAACTTTTTATCGGGTTAAAATTCGTGTTGTGACACAGAGGACTGCCAACACTCTGGCAGTCCTGATCATAGATCAGGACTGCCAGAGAGGTGGCAGTCCTTCACATAAGAAGGACTGCCATGACCCTGACAGTCCGACTGCCAGGGTCCTGGCAGTCCTTCATATGTGAAGGACTGCCACCTCTCTAGCAATCCTAATCTGTTATACCTGAATGCAAAGTTTTAGTCAATACATTTAGTAAAGGTGTTTGCTATTTATGGACACCAATTGCTGTACATAAGACGGTCTTGCTACTAACACAATTTGCTATTTATGGACACTAATCTTATGCACGATCCTAATCTATGAAACCTATTTGCTTTATGATGTTGTCTAATTGTACTAACTTTTAAGTTCTATTGTAGGACTTGAGATCGTTCGATTTTGCGGTACCGGCTCCAATTGCAGTCAATGTAGCCCATTTATTTTGGACCGATCTTTGTTTTGAATCAAGCGAGGGTGCGGTACATTGGTGTCGAGAAGTTGGATGGGAAAACAACATAGTTCTAGTGATATCCAGATCGGCCCGAAATCGACCGAGACGACAAACTGTGGTGGTTGGCTGTGAAAGAGGTGATGTGTTCAGAACGCACAAAAAAACACAGTTATCCAAAGTAAAGTTCTAAGAAAAAATGTTGGAACGAGAAAATGTGGTTGTCCATTCACGATACATATTAGAAATGAAGAAGAAGGGAAATGGACAGTAGAAGTGAAGAATGGAACCCACAACCATGAGATTGTCGAGACACTATTGGGTCATCTGTATGTCGGATGGTTGAACAATACGGAGAAGAAGATAGTCGAAAAATTGTCCACCTCCGGAGTTGCACCGAGACAAATATATTCCGTTATACGACATGAATATGAGAAGAACAAGTCTACAATGAAGTCAATATACAATGCCCTATAGAAGACATCCCCAGAGTAATGAAGTAATTTCAATCTTTTGGGCTCATCCCGATTACACAAGTTTGGCCAAGTCTTTTGCCGACGTGTTAGTCCTTGATTGCACGTACAAGACCAATAAGTTCAAGAGTAATGAAGACATCCCCAGAATTGTCCACCTCCGGGGTGGCAATCCTGATACTAATACTCTGTACATAAAAAATAACAATTTATCATAAGTACATAAACAACAATAATTCATCACAACTATATAAATATTTCACATCCAACTTAAGATTCATCACAATAATTCATCACAATAATCCGACTACAATAATTCATCACAACTACAATAATTCATCATAACTACTTAAGTTTCAAACATTCCACATCCAAATTAAGTTTCAAACAAGTACATAACTATTCCACATCCAACTTAAGTTTGAAACAAGAAAAATATCCAGATCCAACTATATATCATGTCGGGCCTTTGAACGAGACTCCCTATTGTCCATGAAAGAAAAGTTGACCATGTCGTCGATGCGATCAAGCGACCGCGACACTAGTGTCACTTTGGCAACCTCTTCGGAGTGTCTAGGCCAATTCCTTCACCTTTTGGGACTGAAAATGACAATATAAATAAATTAAGTCTACAAACATGAAAATCTTAGTCTTATTACAAATGCGGAACTCACCATCCTTACCAATCCAGCATACAAGACGTTTTTGGAAGGAAGAGCTCCAATTGCTCCGACGGCCACGGGACCCGGGTTGGTAGGGTTCGACAACCTAGGATGTCCGACCCCAAGGAAGTACAGCTTGTAGTCCTCGCTGCAGTCGGCCATCTGGGTGACCGGTCGTCTTTCAGATTCCCGAAGTACATGTCGTTGCCACTCGGAGTAAAAGTCGGTTACCCAGTCGAAATCCGTCGATTTGTAATTTAAAGGTTGGGTTCCGTGCGGAGGCTCCAACAGTCGTAGTGTGCGCTTCGGCACAGTTTGCATGAAGCCAAACTGACGAAGTACTCTATCAGGCATGTACTGCTCCATGATATCATAGCATGTGATCATGCCATAAAATATAGAAACTGGTTGGACCTCACGATTCAGCTCACGTAAATCCCGGTATGGATTCCAAAAAATCTGTAGGAATCAGTTAACAACAAAATAAAATTAACATAAAAAAGTAAGTCAAAAATTAGTACCTCTTCTGGAACCAAATTAGCTAGTACTTCACGAATGGAAGCCAGTGTTTGCCAATTTTTGGTTTCCAGCTGGGATGGCCTCTATCGACACACTCTAGAAAGGTGTTCAACATACTCTGGATTCAGGTCACCCCGTCTGAGCATCGAAAAGTGCTCGTATATCCATGCCTATTCAATTTATAAATGAATAGTAAAAAATTAAACAACAAATTGAAGTATACAAGATTAAATTGTTAGAAGTTTTCTTACATGTAGCAGAGTCTGACAGCCGGCCATTGTCTTAGTTCCAACACGGGATGCGATGCCGAGCTCGCGGTAAAGATTGGCTAGGATACCGCTTTTCCAGGATATATCAATGAAGTCATCCACTTCAGATAAGTTGAGAATATACCTAGCATGTATCGACGTTCCAGACTTGTCCGGAATGCCGACCGTTCCTAGGACGAACAACATATACGCACGGGCCACCGCGACGACCGTATCATCATCATCGTCATCCACCTCCATATCCATGAAGTGGTCCACCAGAAATGATAGAGAAATCCCGTACGACTTTTTGAAGCCTGGTAGAGTTGTAAAACTCGTAGCCTGAAGTCCAAGGTGGATTGAGACGAAGTTGACGATCTTCTCATACTATTTCATAGATTTCTCATTGGTGTAATATTCTTTGGTCATTACGCGCCGGGTCATTGGCAGCTCCAGTATCTGGTAGACGTCGTCAAGTGTAATGGTCATCTCCCCTGCTGGGAGATGAAATGTGTTGGTCTCTGGGTGCCATCTCTCCACAAAGACGAATATGAGGGCACTATCCATTGTCCGACAGGCGTTTTGTGCCAAATTGTGCAAGCCGTTCGGTATGATTTTGCTCTGGACGGCCTCCGATAAGCTTGCAAACTGCCAGGACACGATTTTCTTTCCGTGACTCACAACCCTAAGGATACGATATGTCCTCTGTATATCGAACAACAGAAAAATATATTAATTATAAAATACATACATATAGTATACTAAACTGGTAGCTTACAAACGTCATGTACATACCGGGTTCTTTTATATTTCATACGCAATGTGGTTCTCAAAAGAAACCAACATTGAGCAACCGGGCGGATGGACAGACGGCTCAGAAGGACCGGCCTCTTCAGAAGGACCGGCCTCCTCAGAAGGACCGACCTCATCAAATGGAGCAGAACCGCCTTAACGTGATAGGAGTCGGCCAATTGGCATGTCATCGTCGTCATCGGAAGAACGCGTAGGAGTAGGAGCTCGTTGCTTCGACCGAGCTTGACGTGCCGGTGGCGACGTCCGAGATTGAACTTGGGGCGCCGGTTCAAAAATTATTATCGGACGCTCGAGAGGACGTCCCACATGTTTCTTCCGCTTTAACGTGGTGGGCCGTATTCTTTTGTTAGCGGCTGGTGGACTGCATGACAACATACAGTTATTAGATAATAGAAACAGAAATAGGACATGCAGTTACCCCCCGCATATGAGCATCATACAGTTACCCACCCCCATATGTTATTACGGTAGGACTGCCAGGCATGTGGCAGTCCTAATGTAAATCAGGACTGCCACAATCCTGGCAGTCCTCTTTCACAAGAGGACTGCCTGGACTGTGGCGGTCCTGATTTACATTAGGACTGCCACATTCCTGGCAGTCCTACTGTTATGAGACCCGAACTGCCAAAATGAGATGCTAGTTTGTCGTGCTCTAGGGTTAGGGTTTCAACATAAAATGTGGGTTTATTGTGTTCAAAAATTAGGGAAGAGAACCATAAGAGATTCTAAACCTATTTTATCAAAACATTTTCAAGAATTAAAAATATTCTAGGGTTTTGAATAGAATGTACAAAATTCTCGAAGAAATTAGGGAAGAACGTACCTAGATTCCGGTTGCTTTGACTTGCGTATCATCTCTTCGAATCTACGAAGGTTGTGGAAGAAATCTTGGTGGAGGAATTTGGAGTGGAGTGGTGGAGAAGAAGAAATTAGGGTTTTAGGAGAGGAAGAGGGAGAGAGCTCTTTTTTCTTCTTGAGGAGAGAGAGTGTAGAATAAAAAATGAAAAGAAATGAAGGGTTTGGGGGGTTGGGCTGCCCCTAGCAAATTTTGGGTGCCCCCTAGCAAATTCTCCACCTTCTTGGGCTGCCCCCAAGTAAGGGATGCCCCCAAGCAATTTTTGTGGTGTCCTTAGAAAAAACCAAAAGTTAATATGACAAGTCGACAAACAAATCAAGCTACATTTTGTGTCCCTAGGTCTAATATGGCCACAAGCTCTCAAACCGAGATTGAATAAACTACTCCAACCTCATCTCAAGTTGGACCCAAACCAAAAACAACCCAAGAAAACAAGTTATATGGATTGAAAACATGGATAAATTATTAATAAATGGCCACTCTTTAGTTGGTGCTTGTGTGGTCAAAATGAATTGAAAAAGGGTTTAAGGTCGAGGAATTTACAAAGGTTGAAACGCTATAGTTTTCTCACTTTCTATGTTACGTCATGGTTCCGTAGAACCGAAAAGGACGCCACTGGGCATGATGTTGTACAAGTTTAAAATGCATTTGTACAAGGCATGAATGAGCATAGTTAATATTTATTTGATCTCAAGAAAAATACTTTGCAGCAGAATAAGCAGACAAATTGAAGTCATAATAGAACATATGAGAAAAAATATATATTTATTGATCATTTATTTGCTACGGAATACAAAGACTTTCAACAGCCAACTGAAAACATGCTAACTTGGCTTATAACTCAATATTGCCGATTCGACTTACAACGATTCGAATTACAACAAACAGACGGATACAAAATATTTACAATTATGTCCTTTATAACAGAACCACATTATTGCAAGAAAAGCTCCAGCTTGTCCAATAAAACTTAAATTTCCTAAAATTTTCAAGCTACCCCCTGCACATGTGGAGGCCCATAGAGACGTGTGGGTCAGTACGTTGTAGTGTACTGGTAAGCGTAACTAACCCACTCACCTTAACTAATATTGTAATCATATGCAACAAACATTTATTTAAAATGATCTTTCTATTAAGAACTAGGGTCAATTGACAGTGTTTATAATTGCTAGCATGATAGCATATTCATGTTCAGCAGTATAAATTGAAGATATAAAAAATATTGCATACCACTACTTTGGTGATTTCTTACCGACAACCCACTTGTCAATCCCTATAATATGAGGATTAGATTCAATAATTTAAGCAATATAAAACCATCCCTGCATCAGATTATTTTAATCTTGCATAAAAGTTCTCATTAGTATGTAGCCTAACTATATGACGGTTATTGGTGCTCTCATTTTTGCATCACGAACGACTTTTTAAATAGTATTGTGATGCACCCTTTCAGAGAAGATAGCTAGCTTCAATGAAGATCCAGTAATACCTTGTGTCTGTTAGTACGTCCTGACATTTCCCCTAGGTCGAAGGAGTTCCGGTGCCCCGAGTACCGTCCAAGGAAATTTTTCAAACATTGTACATAAGTTGTCCACAACTATGCAAATGCATATGCAACATAATCATAAAACATAATTTGCATGGTAAAGTACTAAAAGTGAACCAAAATCTCTACTTTGTACCTGTAGTTTATCATGGTGACCAATTGGTCCCAATATTTCCAACTTTTACTTGGTGATCCATCGATCCCAACAATTCCAACTTTCACTTGGTGACCTATAGGTCCCAACAATTCCAACGTTCACTTGGTGACCTATCGGTCCCAACATTTTCACATTTCATAGTATCTATTCATTTATCATGTGAAACTTACATTATAGCATTCTTATGTTAATTAGACTAACAGTTCATCTTTCACGTGTGTCTTTCATTACAATAGTAGCACTAAGCATGGACATCACTTATCTTTTATATCAATTAAAGCATCATTCATTTTACGGACATAATAAGGCAACAAAGAATTTATTTTATTAGGGCGTGAAGGAGTAGAAAAGAAGAGTTAGAACCACCGAACTATATAAATTGCTTTCCTTTTCGATCACGCATATGCCTAACGTTCTTCAAGAGAAGATTTCATACGATGTACGATCTTCCTACTTGGCATAACTATGCATACAAGTAAGCCACACTCCATAAACCATCACATCCGGCCAAGTTAAGCAAGACTGTATCATCATTCAAATCTCTAGCACCACTTACATCCCAATAGTCTGATCAATAAAAGAAGCCAACAAAATACCTCCGTTCAGAGCGGGTGTAACCCCACTTCTCGTATTTTTAAAATTTTAAAAGATTTTATACTTGAGGTTGATTATGTAAACACAATAATTTTATATTCTAGATTTTTTCTTAGAAATACTTGATATATTTTTCCTTGAAAATTCTTTCAGTTTCCTTTAGGCCAACTTGTTGGGCCATTCTTTGGGCCTAGTGTTGGGCTGTTGAAATCCAGCCCATGGAATAGTGCAGCCTATTGATTTGTTTCTAAATTGGAGAACACTCTAATTTCAAATCAGTAACCAACTCCTCACCATTTCCCTCCAAAACTTTATTTTTAATTCAAATCCATCAATAACCTTTATAAACGCAGCTCCAACACCACTCTTTCATTCTGTTCGATCAGTTACAAATTCTTTTCTCTTAAGAATTGTGAGCCAGAGCTCCTGAAGAAAAAGACATGGCCATGGCAGAAGCACTCGAGCTCTGAATCAACAAGTGAAGGTGTGCTTTCCTTCTCCGACGACAACGACGACTACTCTCCAGTCGATGGTACGAGCGGATCTTCGACTCTTCCTTCTTACTCTTCCAAGACGAATCGATGGCGATGAAGAGAACTGGTGAGGGTTAACGAACTTCAATTCAATGCTTGAACAAATTTCCAAAGGATTTCGAAAGAATTGATGTTCGATTTATTTCTTGACCAAGGTTAATCCTCTCCTCTTTTAGTCAGAATATCGATAAGCCTTCGTCGATCCCTGTGTTTGACTTGAGCATGTCCAGATCAGATAATCGGTGAGTTGTCAAATTTTTAAGTCAATTTGATCTGTATTTTCTTCGTTTCTCATAGATCTTTGAATATTTTTCCAGAGTCGATCGATCTATTTGAGAAGATCAAATCCTGTACGAATTCGATCATCGAACTCAGATTCGGTAGTTAGTTGATTCCGTTTTGACATTCTTGATTTTACTGAGTTTGATCTAGAACCTTGCATTCTTGAATTTATTGTATTCTCAATTGGTGAATCGATCCATGAGATCTGAGCGATTTTATATTTTCCTTTTCGATCTTGAGAACAGAGGAGTTTCGAGAACCAATTTTGAAGTTGCTGACCGCTACTTGTTTGACGGGATGTCCAAGCCAAGGACGCAGCAGTGAGTTGGACACATTAGGCCTGTGTCTTCCCCCGTGAGAGTGTCCTGATTTTATCTAGACTCGTCACCCTCAGGTACTATTATGTTCTCCTTATGTACTCTTGTTTAATTTATAGTAAATTGATAGAGCTTGGTCGGGGTTGCAGTCGGGTGTAGGATTAGTCGAGTGTCCGTGTCTGGCTTGTGATTCAATTAGTTCATATCTGGAGCTGAGTAATGTCTACGATGTAGTGTCACGCCCCAGAACCAGAATACTGGAGAGCGGGGGAATGACTCAGCCAGCTACGTATTACGGGTAGATGAATACCGTATAATACGATCAATGCTGTCTAAAAGACGAGGGGGTGCATACTACATAAAAGTCCTACTATGGTCACTTCACATCTATTGTCTCAATCATTCAAACAAGAAACAGAAATAGAGAACATGTAAGATAAAGCAGTAAGGCGTCCCAAATGCTCAGTCAAAATGTTCTTGACATCTGGCTTTACAAAACATAGCCAGATGATGTAGTAAGGTATACACAATTGTTATCAGCTGCAGTCTGACTTTAGTTACAATTATGTAAAAAGTAAGTACAAGACAATCCGACTAACATGTCGGTGCCAAACGGCAAGGTATAAGGTATTTAACAAAACGAGCGAGGAAGTAAGAAAACCCACTCGAGTCCTCCTGCGATCGTCCTTCTAGTGTTGACCATCTTGGAGGTAGAAGTAAGCTGGATCCTCGGGGACTGGCTCTAAATCTGGCCATGCAAAACCAGAGAGGTTAGACCTCTAATAGCAAGTACCACAAGGGAGGACGATATGAAGGACTAAACTAGTAAGTAAGAGAATATAATGATAGATCTCTGCTTGCTACTAGGACTCACATCACATCAAGACACTTCGAACCAACCTCCCAACCAAACAAGGACAGAAGTTGGCCCGTCATGTCCTGACATTCTGATCATCCCAGTTAGGTAACAGAGTATAATGCACAAACAAATCATCTTGAACGGCCAATCAACTCCTACGGCTTGCTATTATGAGTTCCAAGTTATCCTGGAATAATGCAATTAGGGATTCCTCAGTTCTTACTATGCGCAAGCAAGGCTAGTCTATCCAGTCAATCAATTGGCCCATGCATGAATTAGACGAGTCCTAGCAGGACGCTCGTCAATATACAATATACAATAATAATAAAAGCAGATACTGTTCCCTGCCCGTGTGGCAGATTTACAGTATCTGTGGGAACCAGCCGGCCCGTCGGGTACTACTCTTCCAAGGGGGCTGCCATGTAAGAATTTGGGAATCCATTCTCTCCATGCAATCATTATTTTATTTAACTTAATAGTCCCTACGTTGAGTGAAATCCCATGCCGTGGATCATGGTCATTCAAATGAGTACTTTCGTACGGGGTACGATATGCACAACTCTACAACGATACCAGTGCGGTTAGGTTGTAGGTCATACATAGCGTAATGCAACAATCAAATCTAACCACGGCAATCATGCCTTGACCATAAAGTACACATGCTTCTTTTGTAGAAAATAAATAAGTAAATAAATAAATAAATAGATTGAAGCCTGCATGTGCATGTATGCCAATATTCGAGATTAGCCAGTCGATTTCAATAGTTCATTTCAGGAACGTGTCTCATTCATTTAATTCAATAAGACGACTAGCCAGTCTCTTAGTTCCAACTAGGAACGCATGATCAATTTAGTCAAGATAACCATTATTATCAATGGTGATAAGGCATGAAAGTCAATTAGCATTAAACGGGGGTCGAGTCTATAACTCTCATGGTCAAGTCCCAGTCATACTGGGTATCCCAAGAATCAATCGGGACACAAGGCACATTCTACATAACAATTGATATTAACAATATTATCATATCATGATTTACCGAGTTTATGCCAAAAGGCGTAAGGATATAAAATGGACGTAAAATATCTAATAAAATATCAATATTCAGGGCTATAGAATAGTCATGCGGCTAAGTCTAATGCGGCTAGGATGGATCTTATGCGGCTGGGGAGTAGGACTCCCATGCGGCAAGCAGAAGGGATGTTCCATGCGGCTAGGATGAATTGGGCTCATGCGGCCGAAAAGACAAGACACATGCGGTCAGCGAAAAGGGTGCTCATGCGGCTGGCGGTAAATAAGTCCATGCGGCTCAACCAAGTCGAACCCCATGCGGCCGGGTCAAGGAGATTGCTTATGCGGCTGGCGGCGGGGGGAAGTTCATGCGGTTTATAAGGTTCAGGACCTCATGCGGCCAGCGGGTGAGTCAGGTTCATGCGGCTGGGTTTAGGAGAGAAATCCATGCGGTCAAGAAAGGGATTCAGTCCTATGCGGCTGAGAGTCCCATGCGGCTGATTTACTTGCCGCATGAAGTGTCATGCGGCCAAGTCAAGCCCATGCGGCCAGGAGAAGGAGTACAAGTTCATGCGGTTTAAGAAAGACGAGGGCACATATGCGGTTAAGTGGAGAAAGTCCATGCGACCGAGAATCACTTGCCGCATGATTTATTCATGCGGTCAAGTCAAGTACTGTTCTTCTTCTCCAAGTTTCAGAGAAGAAGAACACCATGAACCCAAGCTTCAAAGTTCCATAAAACCTTCATCCAGAGTCCAAATTCGAACTTCCTTAGGTCAAAATTGGGTAGAACAAAATTCTTTACAACATGGAACCATCAAAACTTGAAGATATCAAAGTTTACTAGATCAAAACCTAAGAAACCCGAAAATATAACAAACTTAGATCTACAACAAATTAGCCATGGAAATTGAAAATGCTAAGTACTAAAGAGACTTAGAATCAAATAAGGAGGATGATGGAACAATAATAATAGGGATCCATCAAGAAGCAAGTTGGCACTTGCCTACGGTTTGGTAGGTGGAGAGAGTAATGAAGAAGAGGAAGAGGAGTAATGGTGAGAATGAGTAATGAGGAGAGAGAATGGTGAGGGTGGCTTTAAATATGGAAGGGGTGGTAGGTGGGAGTTGGGCCGGTTCTATGGGTCCAATGGGTCAGGTTGCACGGGTCCAACAAGGCTAACCCGAAAGTAAAACTAAAGCAGGAATTAAAATGCAGGTAATAAAATTACAGGAAGAAATACAGAAATAAAATTACAGAAAATAAATTAACATGAAAATTAAAGAGCAGCTAATTGATTAACATGAAAATTTAAAGAGCAGCTAATAGAATTACAGAAAAATAAAGTGCGAAAAATAAAATATAGATAATTAATTAACATGAAGTTATTAAGAATTTAAATACAGGATACTACATGATAAATGCTAAATAAATACATTCAGGCAATATACATATTAAAATACGCATTCTGGAAACGGGGAGTGACATCTCTACCCTCCATAGAAAAATTCTGTCCTCGGAATTTCAAATCCAAGCAGGATAGAAACATCGGGGCTAAACTAATCTAAGTACAAGCAATTCAATGAAGCAATCCTTTTACAATATCCATAGCAAGTAACATATATATAAACCCATCAATCTACGATATCAAGCAATTCTACCCATAAGGTGATAAGCATGAGGAATCAGGACAATCAAGGTATACAGAAAAAGATATACCTTGTGAGTTAAACAGGTGTGGATACCGTGATCGAATATCATCTTCACGTTCCCACGTTGACTCTCCCAAAGAGTGATGACCCCAAGCAACCCGGACAAGGTTAATTGTTCGGTTCTTGAGTACCTTCTCTCTTCGGTCCAAGATGGACACATGCTGCTCCTCGTAAGACAGGTTGGTACCAACAACCAGCTCAGAGTGATCGAGGACATGGCTTGGGTCCGATACATACCTACGCAACTGAGATACATGAAATACGTCATGCACCTCTCGTAACGAAGGTGGGAGTGATAAACGATAAGCAACATCGCCTATCCGATCAAGAATAACAAACGGGCCCACGTACCGCGGACTCAACTTCCCGCGAACGCCAAATCTAATGACCCTACGGGTAGGTGAGATCCGCAAGAACACGTGGTCCCCAACAGAGAACTCTAACGGCCTACGATGCTGGTCCGCCCAATGACGATGTCGGTCCTGCGCAACTCGAAGTCGCTCTCTAATTCCCTTAACCAATTCAACCGTCTGAACAATCATTTCTGGGCCTAACATCTTCCTTTCTCCGATATCATCCCATGCAAGCGGTGACCTACACTTCTTACCATATAGTGCCTCAAATGGCGCCATCTGGATACTGGCTTGATAACTGTTGTTGTATGAGAACTCGACCAAGTGAAGGTGACTCTCCTAAGACCCTCCAAAATCTAGAGTACAAGCTCGCAACATGTCTTCTAAAGTCTGAATCGTCCTTTCTGATTGCCCGTCCGTCTGTGGGTGGTAAGCCGTGCTAAATCTTAACTTGGTACCCAGACTATGATGTAAGCTCTTCCAAAAATGTGATATAAAACGAGTATCTCTGTCTGACACAATGCTGACAGGAACTCCATGCTGCCTGACTATCTGTTGCATATACAACTCTGCCAACTTTTCTGTAGATTGCCCTACTCTGAAAGGAAGAAAATGTGCCACCTTCGTAAGCCGATCTACTATCACCCAAATGGCATCCTTATCACTTGGCGATCTCGGTAAACCGGTCACAAAGTCCATCGTGATATGCTCCCACTTCCATTCCGGATTAGGAAGCGGTTACAATAATCCAGCTGGCCTCTGTTGTTCTGCCTTCACTTGCTGACATACCAAGCAACGGAAAACAAATCTAGCTATCTTCCTCTTCATCCCGTTCCACCAGAAGTGCTGCTTGATATCTTGGTACATCTTGGTCCCTCCAGGGTGTATAGAATACTGGAAACTGTGAGCTTCTGCCATAACCTCCTGTCTGATATCTCCACTAGGAACATATAGGCGTGACCCAAACCTAAGTGTACCATCTTCATGGATTTGCATCTCCTTTCTGAGTCCTGACTCACATTCTGCCCTAAGCTTCTGAATCCTTGGATCCTGTGCCTGAGCTGCCTTGATCCTGTCTACCAAGTCGGATTGAACTTGTAGACTCGCCAGAATTCTTATATCATTAGGAAGTATAACTTTGATGCCCATCTCCTGAAGGTCTTCTAAGATGTGCTTCTGCGTTGTCAACATAAATGCGCCGCCTCTTCTGCTGAGAGCGTCTGCTACTACATTAGCCTTGCCTGGATGATACTGAAGCTCCACGTCATAATCCTTGATCAACTCTAACCATCTTCTCTGCTTCATGTTCAGTTCCTTCTGAGTAAAGATGTACTTCAGACTTTTGTGGTCTGTGTACATTTCCACTCGGTCACCATATAAGTAATGTCTCCATAGCTTCAGAGCAAATACTACTACCGCTAACTCCAAATCATGAGTTGGGTAATTCTTCTCGTGGTCCCGAAGCTGCCTAGATGCATATGCTATCACCTTCCCGTGTTGCATAAGGACACATCCAAGTCCTTTACCTGACGCATCACAATATACTGTAAAACCTCCGGGTTCAACTGGCAATGTAAGAATAGGCGCTGATATCAACTTTTGCTTCAAAGTCTCGAATGATGCCTGACATTCTGCCGACCAAACGAATGGTACATCCTTCCGTGTCAAGCGGGTCATGGGTGCTGAAAGTCTTACAAAATCTGACACAAACCTTCTGTAATATCCTGCCAATCCCAAGAAACTCCGTACATCAGCTACGGTCTTGGGTACTGGCCAATTCTTCACTGCTTCTACCTTCTTGGGATCCACTGCTACTCCAGCTCCTGATACAATATGACCCAAAAATGAAATATGATCCGTCCAGAATTCACACTTGCTAAGCTTGGCATACAACTGGTTCTCTCTTAGAACCTGCAACACTTTCCTGAGGTGGTCTTCATGCTTCTCTTCACTAGCAGAGTACACAAGAATGTCGTCGAGAAATACTACGACAAACTGATCTAAATACGGCATAAAGATACGGTTCATCAAATCCATAAATATAGCTGGAGCATTGGTCAAACCAAACGGCATTACTAAGAATTCATAATGCCCATACTTCGACCTGAATGCTATCTTGGGAATGTCTTCCTTTCGCACCCTCACCTGATGATACCCTGAACGAAGATCTATCTTGGAGAAAACTCTAGCCTTGCTCAACTGATCAAATAAGTCGTCGATCCTGGGTAATGGGTACTTGTTCTTTACTGTTGCCGCGTTAAGCTTCCTGTAGTCGATACACAATCTGGATGACCCATCCTTCTTCCCTACAAGTACCACTGGTGCTGCCCATGGTGATATGCTAGCTTGGATAAACTTTTTCTCCTTCAATTCCTCTATGTGCTGATACACCTTGGCCTGCTCTGAATTCGCCATTCTGTAAACCCGATCTGATATTGGTTTAGTTCCTGGTGCCAATTCTATACTGAACTCAATATCTCTAACCGGTGGGAGACCTGGAAGTTCTTCAGGAAATATGTCTAGAAATTCTTCAACTACCTTCGGAACTTGAACTTCTTCCATTGCCGTCACTACTCCCTGTTCTTGTTGAGTTGCCACTGATCTGACTAAGGTGAACCACCTTATGCCTGGAATATCAAAAGATACACTCCCACTACGACAATCTATTGTCGCATGACTGTCTTTCAGCCAGTCCATGCCTAAGATAACGTCGAAATTTCCAACAGAAAATTCTATCAATCGGGCGGGTAAAGGATGCCTGCACACTACAACACTACATGCTAAACTAACTCTACTAACTCCCATGAGCCCATTACCAGTGAGTATATTCAACCTCCCTAGCAATGCCTCGAACTCCACTCCTAGTCGTGTCGTAAATTGTGCAGATATAAATGAATAGGATGCTCCCGAATCAAACAATGCTACTGCGGGATATGAGGCGACGAGAATGTTACCTGCCACAAAATCTCCCGATGCCAATACCTCTTCCAAGGACAGTGTGAATGCCTGCCCTCGACCTCCTTGCTGGTTTCCATGCTGTGGCCTAGCCTGGTGCTGCTGCTGGCCCCTGCCTTGATGATGCTGGGGTGGTCTATGCTGGTGTTGCTGCATCGGCGGCCCCTGCTGCCGAAACATCTGAGCCTGTGATACTAACGGACGCTGCGCCAACGGCCTCACTGCCAATGCTGGTCCTCGATACTGCCCTGCCCCTGGTGCTGGTAGAGCAGGAAACTGCTGCCCTGGTCCTCCTAACCTCGAATTCATGGGACATGTGGTTACCCGATGATCTGGGTTTCCACATATCAGACACAGTCCATTCAATGTCCGACACACATCTCTAGTGTGTTCCATCTTTCCACAATAAGTACAGCCCGCCGGGGGTTGCTGGTTCTTCCTCTGTTGCTGTTGCTGCTGCCTGGGTGGTGGTGCTGGCCTTCGCATCGCCACATCGTGGATACGAATGCCAGGGGATGGTGCTGTTGTTCGGGGCGCTGCTCCCCCTCCTCCTTCAATCTGACTGTGGGATCTCTTCTGACCCCCAGTCCTTACTGCAAGCCTCTGAATGGTGATCTCATGCCTTCGAGTCGCCATCAATATCTCATCAAAAGTCTGGTAATTGTGCCCTTCTATCAATTGCAAGAGCTCAAGATAAAACCCTTGCTGGAACCTCATCGCCCTCTGGCGTTCCGTTGCTACCATCTCTGGGGCAAATCTACTCAATCTGCAGAACTCCGCTGCATAAGCATCTACAGTCTTGCCAGCCTGTCTGAGGTTGATAAACTTCTGTTGCAGCTCAAACTGCGCCACAACTCCATAATACTTCGTCTTGAATCTTGCAGTAAAATCGTTCCATGCAACAGGACGTCTGATGCCTACTTCCTCTGCTTTCCACCAATCACGTGCGAGATCCTGAAGCAACAACTTCACTAGATCCACACGTTCTTCTGTCGGCACCTTAGCGGCTGTCAGAATAGCCTCAATATCCTTAAGCCATGCATCTGCTGAGATGGCATCCTCCTTGCCTTCGAAACGACGGGGGTTGTACTTGCAAAATTGGGCTGACGCTCCTGAATCTGGCCTCGCCCCTCTTTCCAATGCCGTCTGTAATCCTTGGTTGAGTAGTACATTCTGCTCCTGCAACTGAGCGTGCATGCGCTACTGGGCTAACATCTGGTGTTGCTGAGTGGCCATCATCCCTCTCATGATCTCTAGAAGGGCTGGTGTGTCCATCTCCGCAGGGGTAGGTGGAACTGTTGGTAGGGGTGGAACATTCGGATACTGCGATCCAGCTGCTGCTTCCACTATTACTTCTTCTTGGGTAGCCTCTTGAGTTAGTACCGGCTCTTGTTGCTGACCAACTTGGTCAGGTTGTCCATGTTGCTGTCCAGCTCTGACAGGTACGGACGAGGTGCCCCTAAGAAAAGGGACAAGAGAACAATCAAACGACCGGACATGAAGGATCAATGAAGTCAAAGGATACTGGAATGTCAAGCTAGAGTTGAGAATTGACGAATCATGAGATCAAGGGGAAACATGTGTGATTGAGACATCCTATTAAACACCCCACAAGTCTGAAATCAGACCTGCATGGGCCACCACTAAAACCTTGTCACGCCCCAGAACCAGAATACTGGAGAGCGGGGGAATGACTCAGCCAGCTACGTATTATGGGTAGATGAATACCGTATAATACGATCAATACTCTCTAAAAGACGAGGGGGTGCATACTACATAAAAGTCCTACTATGGTCACTTCACATCTATTGTCTCAATCATTCAAACAAGAAACAGAAATAGAGAACATGTAAGATAAAGCAGTAAGGCGTCCCAAACGCTCAGTCAAAATGTTCTTGACATCTGGCTTTACAAAACATAGCCAGATGATGTAGTAAGGTATACACAATTGTTATCAGCTGCAGTCTGACTTTAGTTACAATTATGTAAAAAGTAAGTACAAGACAATCCGACTAACATGTCGGTGCCAAACGGCATGGTATAAGGTATTTAACAAAACGAGCGGGGAAGTAAGAAAACCCACTCGAGTCCTCCTGCGATCGTCCTTCTAGTGTTGACCATCTTGGAGGTAGAAGTAAGCTGGATCCTCGGGGACTGGCTCTAAATCTGGCCATGCAAAACCAGAGAGGTTAGACCTCTAATAGCAAGTACCACAAGGGAGGACGATATGAAGGACTAAACTAGTAAGTAAGAGAATATAATGATAGATCTCTGCTTGCTACTAGGACTCATATCACATCAAGACACTTCGAACCAACCTCCCAACCAAACAAGGACAGAAGTTGGCCCGTCATGTCCTGACATTCTGATCATCCCATGTTTGATACTGCAAATTCTTGTAAGACTATTGGTTGAGGAATGTGTTGGTTTGGTAGAAATGGTTGGAAGAAGCTTTGAGCAAACCCATAGCAGGTTAGAAGCAGAGAGCAATTTTTGGGTATTCGACTGTTGGGTTAACTTGTTTGAAGTTAATTGATAATTGGGAATTTATATCAAGAAGTTTTTTTTATTCAGGCCATACATTGATTTATACTATAAGCATTTCTATTTATCTTAAAAATCTGGCAATCCTAACTCAGTATATATCAAACCTGGCTTCAAAAGACATCTAGCAATTTCTATTTTATTTGTATGATTTTATGATTGAAGCTTCTCTTTGAGTGGCTCTTAGATATTTTGACCTTAGCAAGTAATTGGAGGAATTGATTGAGAGGATACTGAGGGTTTCAAAACCATATATGCCCTGTCCATAGGTATTATTTGAATTAAATTGTGTTAGTAAAGTATAATGTAATATTAGGAAGTGGATATTATCCTTCACTATTTTTAGAGGTGTATTAAACTTGTTTACCATTATAAGTTTTGGATAATAATTTTGTATAAACAAAGGTTAGACTCTAAATTCTTGTGAGATTAATTCTTAATATCAATTGGACTAGAATCAACTAGTATAATAATAATGATTGGAAATTAATTAACTTGTACTTATAAACAGGAGGACATCCGGCTCTATTTATTACCTGTCACGACCTGCACCCAGTGTAGGGGCACGAAAAGTGGATACGTCCAGCCTACGTCGCAGTATCGGCGGTAGAACGCTGTTCTAGGTCACTATCTAAACAACAACTTACGCAATTATATAATGTACTTGTCAAAATCTTAACTCAGAACGGAGGACAAGTATAGATATAATGAAATCTCAATCACAGTCTAAGCATGATATGATAACACAGAAGTTTATAACTAAGACTAAATAACAACAATAAAATCAACTACTAAATAATAATAATCTCAAACAATCTCAAAACAAAATAATATCTTAACTTATTACAATTCAAGTTCTAAAACATGAAAACTAAACCAAGTCTACTAGCTAGTCTCCCGATCACTCCTGAGTGTCGGGGCCAAAGGTAGCTAAGCCATCTCCTGCTCCAAGGCAAGTAGGGCAAATGTCCTCAGGGCAATCATCTGTAATATTTTCAACAGGTCCAGTCAGGACAGGAACGTGCACAACTCATCTAAAAAACCCAAGTAAGTGACAGAGAACTATAAAGCAGTTATAGACAATTTTATTGATGAACATGGTAGTTTATATTCAGGTGATGGTATAGAGAAACAGTTAAGATACAAGAAAAGTAAGGTAACTAAAACAAGAGAAGAATCATGGCAATGAAGACTGTAAAATAAGATTCTAGCTAAACTAGAGTAACATGATAAGTCCAGACAGTAAATATAAGACAAGTGTAAATCTAATATAAATCCAGTACGAGACAAATCTAATACAAGATGAATCTAGTACAAGATGATTCTAGTCAGTGATCAAGAATCCAGGTGAGACCAGCTATATTCCAACAGTGTGTTTTAAAATACCGAGATCGACATATAAACGGCAGTAGGTATCAGGCACATCACACACTCGGCCAAGTGTAGGATGGCTATGCTTCCAGTAGATTCCAGTTTGGAGATTCCAGATTTGGGGTATGTCTATATGTCTTACTCAATATTTTTCTGCCCCGCAATACAAGTGAATCCAGAATTCGAAACGAGAATCAAGATGAGTCTAGCCAAACATGATGATACTAGCAATGATTCCAGTAATAGAGGCCAGACAGGATGGTATGTGTGTCACATATATGAATCCAGAAATATCCATATGTGTTGTAACAGAGAATCACATAGAACTAACTAGAACTGAAGTACAGTAATTGACAAGTAAATGAGAGAACTATCAGAGAATGTACTCGCCTGAAACCCTGAACAGTTGATATAAAAAGATGGCCAACTGGAGTCACAGAGTCCTAGCTAGAGCAACACAGGTTATAAAGAGTTCAATTTATATGGTAATTTAAATTATAATACAATCTACATGAGTCTAAGTCAATCTAGGTCAAAGTCAACTCTTGGTCAACTCTGGTCAACTATAAAGTCAAACTAGGTCAACTCTAGTCAATTATGGTCAAACTAGCTAGGGTTGGGTCAATAATGGTCAACTAGTCTAGGTTAGTCAACTCTAGGTCTAAACAAACTAAGTCTATGCAAATCAAGGATCCAAGATAGCTACTAACTCATAGCCTAAGTCACTTGCTAAACCAAGCACAAAACTAAACCATAAGCTAACAAGGCACACAAACTTAGTCATATAATGTATATATATTATTCACATTCACATATTCATATACATAGATATATAAAGGAAAACTATATATATTGGCACACACACACACACACACACACACACACATATATATATATATATATATATATATATATATATATATAAGGAGAGGTAAAAGAGTAAGTGAGTGAGTGTGTGTGTGTTTGGCATGTGTGTGAAAGGATATGTGTTAATGTTCTCAAATTTAGTGATAGGTAGGTGTATGTGACATGGGATACATAGTGTCAAAGGGTGTATGAATGCATGTGGGTTAAAGATTATAGGTTAACTCAGTTTATAGAAATGCATACATACATACATACTTACATTGCATACATGCATACATACATATCATGTATACATACATACATTGTATACATGCCTACATACATATCATATATGCATACTTGCATTCATTCATGCACCTATACATACATACATAGATGCATACATACATATTTGAATACATTATATACTTGCATACATTATATTCATATATGCATACTCTACATTATATTACATTCATTCCTTCATACATGCATACATATAATATATGCATACAAACTCATATATTTAACTCAAAATATACGTGAATACATGCATTACATTACCTTAACACACACACACACACATACATATAATATATGCATACAAACTCATATATTTAACTCAAAATATACGTGAATACATGCATTACATTACCTTAACACACACACGCACACACACACACACACACACATACACACACACACACACACACACACATATATATATATATATATATATATATATATATATATATATATATATATATATATCATTCATATCTCATATACATGCATACTTCAGTTTATGTATTATATCCATTCACATATCTTTAAGTTGCATACTGCATACATATACTTATTTTCATTACATACATGTCATTCATGCATATTACATACTTACATGCATCTATACATTATATACATTGTATACAACATGTAAAAATAGAAGAGGGAAAAAAGGGGGAAAAACTGAAATAGAAAGAAAAGGGAAGGAAAAATGTAAGGAAAAGATAAAACAGTGGATATATACATGCTTGCATCATATATTCTATATTATCATACATGCTATCATTATATATTTTATTACATTATGTATACATTATGCATTCATATCTATCATTACATGTATACCTTGCATTCGTATCTAGCATTCATTATATACTTTCATGCATACATTGTATATCATTCTTTCATTCATGCATTGCTTACATACATCACATTGATTACACTCCTACATGCTTGCATTCAACCATATATATACATTAATGTAAAGAGGATACATATAATATATATATCATTTCATTCATCTGACATATCATGCATTACATACTCTACATTTATTTAATATCCATACTATATAGGCTCATAGGTTACACAAAATGCCTATGTCGTATAGTCACCCTTCTAATTAAAACCAATACTGTACCAATTGGGCCTTCACTAAATTTTAGGATTAAAGTATATCGTAGCCCTTCGTGTTAGGTTTCCGAAACTTCAAACGGATCATATTTTCGTGTCAGGAAGCTTCCAAAATTGTGAAAATACCGAAACACGTTTGTCTTTCGAACAACTGACACTCAAATAGTTTTACAGAAATTTCTAGAAAGAATTTGGCTTATTAAAATATACATGTAGAAAGCTAACTTCGATAAGGCTCTTTTAAAAAAACGGGAGATTAATCGGAGTTCTAAGCTAAAAGTTATGATATTTCTAAGTTGCTTTGGTTAATAAAAATGTGGATGAATATTATGACGAATTTGAGTTGTTTTGGACAAAAGAAACACATGTAGGCCAAGATACTTGAATACCAACATAGGTATCCAAATGAAACTCATTCTAACCATCCTAACTAAGATGAATCCACTCTTTAACCATTCTAAAACTGAATTTAAATATCTATCTAAACTATTAGCATATATACATACACATGGGGTGTCCTAATTTGGGATCTATCAAGTAGGACACAAGACACATATCTAAAATCTTCAAGAGAGCTCCAAATGGCCTCAAATTTGAATCTAAATGGGGTACATACATGGGGGTGGATCCTATGGATTCAAAACTAACTAATATATATAGAAAATCAATTTAGAGGGTTGGTTTTACCTATTGGGAGTGGAATCCCAATGATACTCCCAAGGACACGGCTCCGACACAAAGATCTTCCAAAAAGGAAAATCCTCCTTGCACTTTACTCCATATCTTTGCTAGCACTCTCCCTTGGTAGTATGAGAAGGTTGGATGGAAGTTTTGGTGGAGGGATGTAAGGTTTGGAGATCAAATCAAAGCGGGAAGCTCTCTAATTTGGGGAAGAACACTTTGTGAAGGAAAATAGGCAAGATGGAATGAAATGAAAGGAAGGGAGGCTAATCTAGCTATAGTAGCTGCCATTAAACCCTATTTCGGCCCTGGAGGAAAGCCCAATAAGGCCTCAACTAGTCTTCTTAGTAAATTTTAAGTTAGGTTCAAGTTTGGGATCAAAATGGTTAAATTTAAGCCTCTAACTTAACCAATCTAACAAGTGGGATTAGTCTAAACTTACTAACTTAATTAGTGGGGTTTGTGGGCCATAACTAACTAATCTTGGGATCCCGTCTACAGTCTAAGCTACCCGGGTCACTAACACAAGTCAGAATGAAACGAAACTCAAACCCGACTAAACAAATTCCGTAAAATCAATATGAAAATAAAAAAATTTCCAAAATATTAAAATATAAAAATAACCAAAATCATAATACATCAATTTAAATATTATTAAAATAATCTAAAATTCGTCAATTAATTAAAATCTTAAATTATTCAAAAGTCACAAAATGACGAAAATACTCTTAGCCTAAAAAGTTGTAAATAGTCATTCTAATCACATGGTTAGGTCCCCATGGTCATGGTTAGTCTCTAGGCTCAACAGTTCTAGGGTTCACTAGCTAACACATCAAAATTATAATTCACCAATTTTAAATAGTATTAAATTAATTAAAAATTCCCATAAATCATAAATTCTATTATTAAATAATAAACTTTTATAATAGTTCAAAATTCCTTTTATTTGGAAAATTGGGTGTTACAAGTCTACCCCCTTAGAAGAATTTCGTCCTCGAAATTAAGATGGTCGTAATCCTTCTAGGTTAAACCCCTAACAATCAAGGTCAAGAAAACTATATCTAAAACATGCAAATTGTGGTCCTACTGGTCGTGATATCACGGTCTTGATCAGGGTCACTATACTATCTATCACATCATAAAATATCCTGACAGGTACTAATGGAATCACACAACAAGATAGAAAGAAGAACATGAAAGACAGACCTGCTAACCCGTCACCCGTAGCGTCGGTCTACTCGATTGTCAGTACAAAAGCCCTACCACTCTGGGATATATCCCTCTGATGGTACGGAGCACGGTGCTACGCTACAGGTGGCCTAGCTCCCTCTATCTAATCCATGATACTCAAGTAACATCCACACTGATATTCTATTCCATCATACTAGGGCACCGTCTATATGGTATTTATTCTGAAATCTGATAATCATATCTGTCTATCCAGAACCATATTACCAGAATCCTCGTTACGCTAGTTAGTACAACAGCGATAATCCATAGAGTCCGCAACTAAGGTACATACCTCTAGAATCATGGTATTCAAAATTTTCGCATTGCCGCTAGCTTGGCTGCAAAAACTTTAAATTCCCACACCCGAGAAATACATACAAAATCAGACTCTATCTCATCGCCAAACCAGCTAATATGGCTGTAGAAGACTCTAGATTCCATGACTGAGGCAACCTAGTCCATAGTGTTATCTTGGTAGAAAATTAAGTCAATAATGAATACCAAGAATCAAATTCAACGATGAACAAGGAAGTAGACAGAAAATGTCGGAATCAAATTTCGAGATAGTTTATAATAAGATTCTCGAGGGTCATCCCAGGAATCTTCTCAAGTAGTCATAACTGTGATTGAGTAACCTCTCTACTAAAGCCTATTCCTTAGTTCTTATCGCAGGCGTGCAGCAGTACAACTAATCGTTGCACTACCACGATATTGCACCAATGTGACTCTCGACCTGCATGGGCCACCACTAAAAATGTGTCACGACCCGCACCCAGTGTAGGGGCACAAAAAGTGGGTACGTCCAGCCTATGCCGCAGTCTCGGCAGTAGAACGCTGTTCTAGGTCACTATCTAAACAAC